>JAOTON010000933.1:0-103406 GCA_034440635.1 Lepas anatifera
CACGTATTCGTTGAAAATTTCTCTTTTTAAGAATGTCATTATAACTTTGCTTCATATTTTGATTGCGGACCCTTAAATCCTTAGGGTGATTTAGATAATTAGATAATCACCCATAGGTGTCAGTAGACAGTGACATTTTGACACAAAATGCTCAAATCAGCTATACCGGTTTGGATTCTTTGACCTTTTTCAGAAAATTAGTTCAAATGTGTTTTGAATTTTTAAAATTGGAGCACTAAGAAATCGTGTGGGTTATTTCCTGGCCCATACCATATTATGCGCATTATTTGTGCATACAAATGTTGGTAACCATGAATGTTCCATTTACGGAGCTGTAGTTGTCCTATATGGCTATATCCTGGCAATAATGTCCTGACCACAGCATAAAGCGATCAGTGGCGGGTCCAGGACTTCATATCGAGGGGGCTTGGGGGCTCGAGCCTCCACCGCCATGACTTCCGGAGACAGCCTCCGGCTATACCAAGCTACCTTAGGCATTCGGACATTGGGGGGCGGGGTGGGGGCTTGAGCTCCCCTAGCCTCCCCTTGTATCCCACTACTGAAGCAGACTTTCAAACCCATTTTTAGTATGATTATATAGTTTAGGAGATATATTGCAAAGGATGCCACAGAGAAATTAACTGAGGTCATAAAGGTGTATGATAATTATATTATCCCAACGATACGAAGCACAAGGCGACGGAAAAAGATTCACTACTTCTGGACTATGAGGAAAGGAGACCAGTCAGGTTCCGAGGACAAAGGTCAGGGAAGCAGAACAAGTATAAGATGAACGGACGAAGATCATGAGGAAATTCACTCACATTGCCAAGAGAAGGCTTTTGATGTTGCTGATAATGATAATGTTCCTGAGCTGCGGAGAAGGAGTCTTGGAAGAAAACAGGTTTGAAAGAGAAAGAGGAAGAGATAGGACGAGGTGGAGAAGTTACATACATCATATATATATATATATATATATATATATATATATATATATATATATATATATATTATATATATTATTTATATATATTATTTCTCTAAATAACATAGTCGACCTTCATTTATTACCACGTTATTCAAGTTTAAAACGATTTTTCCCATGTTCTACCCCCAAAAAAAAAAAAAAAAAAAATATATATATATATATATATATATATATATATATATATATATATATATATATATATATATATATATATATTTGATAACTCAGGGGAGACCAGGGAGGGAAGTGAAAGTGGTGTTGACATGATAGTGACCACAGAGAGAAAGATAGCCAAGGTGAAGGAATATGCGAGAAGTAAGGAATAAAACTGTGGAAGAAAACAGGTTTGAAAAGAAGAGGAAGAGCCAGGACGAGGAGGTGGAGAAGTTACATACACCATCATATATATATATATATATATATATATATATATATATATATATATATACATATCATATATATATTATATATATACATGTACATCATATATATATATATATATATGTTACATGTATACATATATATATGTATATGATATATCATATGATATCATGATATATATATATGATATCATATGATATATCATATGATATATGCTATACATATATCATATATATATGTATATGATATATATATATATATATATATATATATATATATATATATATATATATATATATGATGTATGTAACTATCACACTGCGTCTAACCAAACTCTCTCTCTTCAAACATTTTTTCTCCCACGGCCCTATTCTTGCCTACTCGCGCTGTTCCTTCACGTAACTATCTTTTCTCTGTCGTCCCTTCATGTCAACACCTCCTGCCTGCCCTCCCCATTCTTCCTGAAACTCCCAACAAAACAAACCTTCTCAGCTCAGGAACATTATCATTATCAGCAACATCAAAAGGCTTCTCTGCAATGTCAGTGAATTTCCTCATGATCTTTCCCGTTCATTTTATTCTTTCTGTTTCCCTGACCTTGTCCTCTCAACCTGATTATCTCCTTCCTTATCGTCCAAAAGTAGTGAATTCTTTTCCGTCACCTTGTTGCTTCTGTATCAATAAGGGATAATATAATTATCATACACCTCCGACCTCAGTTAATTTCTCTGTGGCATCCTCTGCCAATATATCTCTAAACTATATAATCATACTCAAATGGGTTTTGAAGTTCACTCAGCTAGTGAATACAGAGGCAAAGAGCTCAAGCCACCACCTAATGTCCAAGTGCCTACAGCCAGCTGCGCCAGCCGGAGGCTGTTCCCCAAGTCGTGGCGGGAGGCAAGCTCGAGCCCCAAAACCTCAAATGAAGTCCTGGACCGCCACTGTGCCTTTGCTGTCGTCAGGACATTTTATTACCAGCAATAACCATATATGACAACTACAACTCCGCTCAAATGGAACATTCATGTTACCCCCAGCTGCTGTGATGCACAAGGTAATGCGCATAATGATGATGGGTAAATAAGCACCGCACGTTTCTAGCGCTCCAATTTAAAGATTCAAACGCCAAGTACATTCAATTTTCCCCAAGATCAAAAGAAATCAACCGAGTATAACCATTTAACATTTTGTATCACAATATCACTGTCTAGGTAATCAACACATGCTCAGGGTGCGTGCACCCTAACAGCGGCTGAAATATACACCCTGTCCCCAAGCGTCTCTGGTTTCGATGCCTATCACAACCGATGAGTCGGTCAATCACCGACAACACGCAGCTTTCCAATCCCATGGGTCTGTCCCCTTACTGATGATTATCTTGTTAGAAACTCATTTTCTTGCCTACATCTCAACGCAAAACCTCAACCTTGCCACCCGTGATTCCTGGTATGGTACAGGCCGCGATTTTGAAACCCAAGTTTGAAGATTCCACAAAACCTGTTCACCTCTAGCGCTGATATTTATCGACAATAATATGGATATTTCCCCAGACCGTAACGCTAGCTATCTCTGCCCGCGGCAAGCCAGAGCATGGTGGCCGTGCGGCCTTGAGCAACGACCCTGATGCGTCCAGCGGCGTGGATTTTGCACCGTCGCGGCAGGGGTCACGGGGTCACGAACGCACGCCATCTACCCCCGCTGGAGCAACCAGTCAGGAAACGGACACTGCAGGTAACAGCTTTTTGCGAATAATAATACGTTGCTGATCGATTACCATTGCTGCACCTATGTATTTGTTTCCCGCATGTGCTTGATGAGTTCACAGGTTGAGCTTTGAACAGCTGTATTGATAGGGGATGAAAAATTGCAGCCACCATAATGGGGGAGCGAAATTATCTCAAGCAGAAACGAATTTGCAAGGTCCAGATATTAGCAATGCAATCTGTTCCAAGCTTAGCAAGCAGATTTCCAGGTGTGCACCCTGGAGTAGAATAAAAGGGATACAAATAGTGTGGTTTTAATTAATCCACAACATCAATTTGTACAGATCAGCTGTGGATTTATCATTCAAATATCAATAAGGGACCATTCACTATTCGGCCAAAGTCTACCCTTTCCACATGTGGTACTGCGCCTTTGCTTTTCTATCTAAAGTATTCATTTGGGGGAGGGGCATGGGCATCCAAAAGCGGGGAAGTGGGGACCAGGGGGAGGCGTCCCTCTACTCACGAATCAGGAGGAAGTCCCCTAAACTTTGGACCTCGAATTATTTGTCGTGCCTTCTCTCCCTCTTACCTGCGTGAATCTATATCAATCTATTGGTGAAGTTGATCGTTGTTGAGTGCTTCAAATGCGGCCAAAACGCAGAATTTTCCTCCCAGTCTCCCCCGATTACGTGCAGTCTACCGTTTGTCCCCAGTAAAAATTCCGTGACGGCCCCCCGAGGGGGTGCAACTAGGCAGGAATAAAACGAATTATAAAACTGTGCAAATGCCCGTGTCTGAAAAGAAGAGCGTCTACCGTTATTTTACACTAAAATACCACCCGTCTCTGCCGAGGAAAATCCGAATAGCTAGGGACCGATGATACGAGATAGAGGCCTAGAATTGTCCTTAGCTTTCATATATAAAAATCCATCATTGACGAAAGGGAAACTTCTAGTCTTAGAGACTTTGAATTCTCCACAGTTGTCAGAAGTGATGGATCTATTTTCGGTTATTCAGTCATTCGACGGTGCCGGCGTCCGTGCTGCACCCATAATCCGGAGGATTAGTAACTCGGCCGGGTTTAGAACCGACGGCTACCGCTTCCAGTGCTGGCGCTCTCTCCCCTCGCCCTTACAGTGCTGGCGGTCTCTCCCCTCGCCCTTCCAGTGCTGGCGCTCTCTCCCCTCGCCCTTACAGTGCTGGCGGTTTCTCCTTGCCCTTCCAGTGCTGGCAGTCTCTCCCCCTCGCCCTTCCAGTGCTGGCGGTCTCTCCCCCTCGCCCTTCCAGTACTGGAGGTCTCTCCCCTCGCCCTTCCAGTGCTGGCGGTCTCTCCCCCTCGCCCTTCCAGTGCTGGCGGTCTCTCCCCCTCGCCCTTCCAGTGCTGGCGGTCTCTCCCCTCGCTCTTCCAGTGCTGGCGGTCTCTCCCCTCGACCTTCCAGTGCTGTCGGTCTCTCCCCTTCGCCCTTCTTTCGCGTGATTTATAAGGCTCACTGTTTCCCAGTCTCCTAAAGTCATCCATGTTCTCGTCAATGATTCTTCACTTATGCAAATGAGGCAGTTCTGGCAGCCTCAAAGGCGAATGCTCGCGGAAAAAATCAGCTATTACCACAAATCTATGCATCTCACCAACCCTCCCAAAGGCTGAAATATGCGCTCTTCCTCCGCTTGAGGGGTACCAGGGGCGTTTTCAGGCACTCCTTTCAGGAGAGGGGGACAAACGGTAAAGACCAGGAAAAGTACCGTGTTTTGAAGAAAAGTTTAAGAAATCGAAGAAGGTTCCACAATCCACATTCCCACTCTCCCGGGATGCCTACTTCTGAATAGCTATAGAAAAATATATAAGTGGTAAATACAAGTCTTAACCTTATACAACTTATCATACCACTTACGCATTCAGGTCCAACGATGTGAAAGAAGCTACGGGAAAGTGACGGCATTAAACTTAAACAAAAATGCAGTGATATTTAGATCCAAAGCAATTTGCAGTCAAACCAATTTAAGCTCGCCCTAAGAATGGTAAATCAACTTTCAATCAGTTCATCACTGGCGGTTTTATCATGATTTGAATTTGAATTATCCCGGTAAGACCAGAAAATAACTCCAGATATTAGCCTAACGTCCAAAAGGAAGGTGGGTTTCGGTCCAATGGTCCGAATGTGTTGTGAACGTGTCAATGGGACCCCTCTGGACGAAACAATGGATAGGAAAAGTAGTTTGTGAACTGCTGTAATTGAATACCGCGAGTAATCTCAAGACTTCCTAGAATAATGGCGAAATAGAATTATATTCTCATAGAATGCAGTCCAACTAAAGTGCCACGGTCTGAAATCAACAATCTAAATAGCAGCCAATTGTCTCGACCAGATAATGTGGAGAAGATTACCTCAGTCGCAAAGCGTTTGCTTTCCCAGCCATAAGCCTGCAAGTAAAATCCCAGCGCGTACTCGGAGCGTAATCTAGTTCCCATACTCCATTCCAAAAGGGAAGGGGTTAATTAACGCCGTATACCGCTAGCAGTTGATTCGTCGTTAAACCCAGGTAATAACCAACATTTAGACGTCGCATCCACCACTCTTGCCTGGTCTCTGAGGCTTAACCTGAGTGTGAATACGTTTAGAACTGTTTACAACTCTAGCTCGTCCTGGGAGTCTCCGCCTCGGGAAGCGTATGCAAAACAGTCGCACGCGCTGCCCCCAATGTCAAGGCCGGCGATGCCCGCGCAGCCGCCCGTGTCAGCAGCGCACCCAGGACCGCATGCCTTGGGGGCAACACCATGTCTCTCAGAATGCCGCTATTATGGAGAGTGAGTGAAGGGGTACAATGTCTAACCGTCACTCCATGTTCCGGCTAAGGTCACTGCCGCTGACCCCGTCCTCGGCGCGCCGCTGTCCCCGTCGGGAGTGTGAAGGTAGCGGTGTATCAGTCGATTTACCGCGGCAGAGAGGGAAAAGGGCGGAGTGCGGGTGTCTGTGACTGTGTGGAAGGAGACAGCGCCCTGTCAGGCAGTGCTGTTTCAGGTAAGATCTGTTTTTAGATGTTTGGTTATGTTATAATGGTTCAGTAATCTTGGATCCATTCTGCAGCTATGTATATGGCGAATCAAAGCAAGCATATACTTCAGATCACAAAATAAATGGCGATTAATGTTGAGCAGAGTGAGTGAGATTCAGGAAAAAATTCCGAGTATTAGTGACACAATTTATTTCCAAACTACTCACTGTACTAAGTAGGGTTCCACGTTCACCTTGGCAAGGAAGTATTTTCATACAGAAGTGTATTTTCCCAATTTAGACCTTTTTTAAAAGCAAAACAGAAAAAGCCAAACGTGAAAGCAGGGTAATTGTCAAACAGTATATGCAGCATCCGTCTAGGGCGTCTGATATCGGCACAGAGCTAATAAAAACCCTCAGAGTGCCTAAGTCCTTTCCCAATGCATGGAGTGGATGGAATTACAGGAAAAATGGATGGTATTTTAAAGCTATCCCGCAACATTCTATGGTATTTAAGTCTTCCTACACCACGAAATCTGCAAACTTACGTTCAGTGACGTCTTCACATAGAAACATAACAATGGATTTAAGGATATCATCCCAAGAAATGAGCAGAAAACAGGCTAGTAAGCTCTTTCAGACAGGTATATTAACAAATATTTGGGCCACCTCGGTGTTTGCAGCACAACCAGTGCTGTGTTCTCTGTCGATTTAATCTGCCGTGAAAATGCATACCAAAGTTATCAGTAGCTTGTGAATGTTTTGTTGGCCCACTTGGACGATCTAGATGAGTAAACTTGTAGGGTTTTGTCATTGGAATGTGCCAAATTTTGGATCAATTATGTTTCTGATTAGTTCATGGGGGGCTAGTAAAATAGACGATCTCAGGATAAGTGATGCTGAATGATCCTAATTCACAATTCTGTGGCCTCCAATCGATTAATCTTCTGTAGTCGGAGAGAAGTTACTAAAACGCGCCTGTGCTCGAAACTCAATCCATTCATCTAAACGGCGCTTCCACCCTGGTGCCAGAAAGCTTCCATAAGTCACCACTCCTCCTCCTCATCTGTAATTGTCTTGTTTTTCCACAACAAAACTGTTGACGTTTTGAATCCGTTACCAGGAAAAAAACAGGAAAGAAATAATCAAAGAATGGAGTGAGATACAAATTTTCACCTTTGCAAATGATTTAAGTTAGATATCAAATGAAACTTCATTCCGGGAAGTAAAATGTGGACACAGGCTTTATTTCAGACAAAACCATGTCTACAAAACCGAAGGGAATTGAATTCGGTTAATTGCAAAGGCACATGTAATGGTCATGAATTTCATGTCCACCAGCCGAAAAATACATTTTCAGATCTAATAGCGGAGAGATGACACATTCACGCTCAATAAATTGAATTACCTTAAAACAAAACCCGTGATTCGAAACCTCCCTTTGGAACGTGTTAAGCCAATGGAAGACAAGTTTTAACGGTAGGGACGAAAACGGTAAAAAAGTTTTTGACATGCTAGTTTAACAGCCTGTTTAAACGGGTAAAACGGGCCAGGTAGTACAAACGGCCAACCGTGGTACTAAAAACCAACCAATAAGTATCGCTATCACCATCATCGTCATCATCATCATCATACTTGGAGCTTTAGGGTTCACAGAGAGCGTAGCTCACATGTCGCCCACAGCTAGCCGGCCCGGCATCAATATACGGGACGAGTTCCGTGTGGCTCAACGCTTTATTGCATGCTTTAGAATAGTATGTGAAAAGTATTCACCGTTTCAGGAGTGTCCCTGCGAGGACAGATTCCCTCACAAATCCGTTTACTTTTAAACATAAAATATGAGCAGAAATCCTTCAAAAGTCCCTCTTTGGAAATGCAAATATTTCTGTCAATGCTAACACGCATTCTGTCTGCGAATACTTCGGTTCTTTCTAGCGTTGAAACTTCTCAAAATCCTTCTTCAGAAGCCACAGCAAGCTATGGAGGAAATGCACATTGCACGCCTCCTGTACGTAGGTTATGGTTTTTTAACATATTGTAATACATGTTTATGTCGCTACCCATGTGCGCAACTTTAATCCAGTACCTCGCACATTCGCGGAGACAGGCGCTTCATTAGCATGACGGTCTAGTCGTGTCGGGCCGGGTCACTCATGCCCGAAATTTGACTCCTGTGCAGGGGGACCTCGCAGGCACTGCACGCCCGCTGGGCAATTAATAACACAGATGAATGCGTGTTCGCATGACAAATGTGTTTCCTTGGATGTGCTTCCCGGTATGCGTAGATCACTGTACCTATTCATGTTTTGGAATTCCTATCTTATTCAAATACCTATCTATAGATAAGGGAATGCTTCTTTTCATTTGAATACGTCGAGAAAACAATAAATGAAAATAATGTCCGGTCACTTCATAACCCTTTGCAGCTGATGTGGCCTATATACAACAAAAATTGCATTATTGCACGCTCCTGGTCTCCTCATTATTTCTGGGCTGCTTCAGCCTCGGTCCGTGAGACAATTATATTTCTACTGCGGCTCTTCCTTCACAATTCTAACGCAGCCATAGGGGAAAATATTGAGCCAGAATTTTAGCAGGAAAACCCTACTCAAGGATGCTATAAGACGTTGTTTCTTTGTAAAAAAAAGGAGCCACAGCGAAGTGAAGGTGTATTTTACCGTAGTCAACGGGTGACCTTTTTCAAGCCGAAAGAGTTTGGCTTACCCATTCTTTTTTGCCAAGCTTGCAGCTGCCCTTCAATGACACAAGAAGCATTATTCGTTCTTTTATATATTATCTATTATTTTTTCTATTCCACCAACCCATCATAAATATGAGCCTCAAAACATGTTCAATGCATAATAACACTCTCATAATGCGCGACACTTAAAGTAGATGAAAAACCATCTCCATTTCCAAAATATCCTCCCAACGAACGGCATACGCACTCAACAGTATTATGTTTGGATTCCTCCCTACAAGTCAAAGCGTGTGGCAGGATATAGAAACTCCTTTTTGCTCTAGCGTCTGCCTGAGCTAAATTATAGGTAATTTTATGCATCATTCGATTCCCGTCGTTACGGCCAAGGGCATAACATCGAGCACGACATAACCGCTTATGCTGTGCTCGGTTAACGGCAGCCGTACTGAATCAACTAGTACGGTTAACCGCACTGGGTCAAGTTGTTGGAATAACCCGACATAAGGTCAGGTCAAGGCCAACCTTAGGCCTTATATAGTCAATATTCATATGAATATACAAGAATCATTGCATAAAATGATGGCTCTAGCACCATGTTTCAACCAGTGTAATACATGATACATGATCTACCCAGTTATAGATTTAAGTCGAAAGAACTGTTTAGGAAGTCCCACGCGATCTTTCAGTGGTCACAGGTTGAACCTTACAACTATAGGATTACGGGAGTGGGAAGTTGCTCTGAGTCGTATTTATAAAAAGATAGCCATTTCTTCTCGGCCGATAACCATTTTCCCGTGCATTTTCAATGAAGAGGTCATAGTCCGTGCCTGACACCAATCCATCGAGATATAAGAAAACCAGTAATCAAAACTTGTGCTCGGTGGGCCAACTGTATGATATGGCTTTAATCAATCAATTGGATCTGTTTTCACTGGTGTCATTAAAGATTTTTGGAGTTAAGGTCACTGGAGACCAGACCTGAGATAACACGCTAAGATTTGTGGGGGCACTTGCCCCCTCCCCTAACCGATTGACCCTCCGGCGCTCCCAGAAATGGTCACGTGGCCCTTGGAAAGGTCGAGGGCACCCCCTAGAATATCACTTCCTCCCCATGCACCCCAAATATGTGGAAAGTTAGGCCTCCGCGAGATGATTTGGCGACCACGTAATAGGTTTTGGCGCCCGCTGGGCTGGATGGTGCCCACTTCTGACCATGTGTCCCGTCCCCTAAATCAGAAATCCTGGATCCGCCCATAATATTGTGATAAGATGTTCTAGGAGTGGGACTCCACGCCACTGTTTTCTTGCAACGTTGGAAAGACCAAACCAAACTTGAGGGGAAAGGAGTTGTTAACCCTCCCGCTCCTCCTCACAGGGGAGGACTAGGTAGATTTTGGAGGAAACAGCCATGGAGGCCAATCAATCATTCATTTTTGGCCGCAGACGCAGACAGCAAACCATTTGCGGATTTCTCGTGGAGCGGGTGGAGGATGCCAGAATCCTCTGGGATTTTAGTCCTTCATGAGTCTAACACCGTGTCAATGTCAGACCATTCAGGATCCACCAGCCCGTATGGAGAAGTGATCTGCGGTCGCGTCCGGTGGCTAATCGATCACTGGTTTCAGGCGAGTGCGGACAGCAGGCCAGACGGACGATGCCGCCACTCCCTTCTCATCAGCACTGTTCTCCGGAGTCCTGGGTGAGCCATTCATACCCCGCCAGGTGCACGAGCAACGGGCCATTCATACCCCACCATGTGCACAAGCAACGGGTAGCGGAGAAAATTAATGCGTTCGGTTTCATTTCTTTGAGAATAACGTTCCCTCACTCTGTCACTCTCTCCCTCTCGTTCTCCCCCTGCCTCCCCCTCCCCCTCTCCCCTCCCTCCCCCTCTCCCCTCCCTCCCCTCTCCCCTCCCCTCCCCCTCTCCCCTCCCTCCCCCTCTCCCTCTCCTCTCCCCTCCCTCTCCCTCTCCCCTCCCTCTCTCTCACTCTCTCTCTCCCTCTCTCCCCCTCTCCTCTCTCTCTCTCTCAATAACGAGTGCCGTCGGTGTGGCAGGTCGGACCGGCGCGCAGGCCCCTCTCGCCGGATTCCAGTGTCCGGCGGAAGGCTTCCATGCCGATCCAGACAACTGCGCGCTCTTCTACAGGTGAGTCGGTACCTTCTGCAGGCCCTATACACTTCTCAAGCTGAGATGGCAGCTTCTGCAGGCTCCACGTTCTTCTACAGCGCCGTGGCTCGTTGAATGATGGGCCTTGCCGTACATGTGTCTCCTCGGCTCACAGTACCAGGTACTCCTGAGTCTGGATGCAAATGGACATGTAGCCACTAAAACCATGATGTGGCAAGATTATGTCCTTAATGGCTGACTGACGTGGCCCATCAGTGTTCCAAATCTCTTTGAAGAGATTTGGAACACTTAACCTGGAGGCTGCTGTGGTTCTTTGTGCGGTGATTATGTGCCTCCCCTCCCTCCCGGCAACCGCTGGAAAGCTAGCCGTCAGGACGGACGGGGGTGCAGCTAGGAAGCACGGAAGGAAGAGGCACGTGCCAAAGACCGGAAACCGGCTGCCCCTCGAGCACTGAATGGCATGGCTTCTTTGTGAACATGCCTACCAGCCGAAAAGGTCGAACACCGCTAATTCTAGACGCAGCGGGACAGCCAGCCTCGTGCAGGTGCTAAGTACAAGTGCACAGGGGCTTGTGCCTTTGTTCAATGCCCAAGTGCCACTTGCTACTCTAAAGAGCCATTTTTCTACCAAGGTGGTTTTCTACCTTAGTGGGGGTGTGAATCCCACTCCGAAGCTCTGGCTGCATTCTTGATCGGGGTCTCCGGGAGTTTTGCATGAGTTTCAAAAGGCACCTTCCCGACGCAGAGAAACAGCCAAGCCGAGAGTTATATCGTTTTAAATATCTTCCCCAGTATCATGACTCAGAATTTTCAGATATTATATGCCTGGGCCCTTGAAATCCTCCAGAATTTCAACAAGCACATCTATGCGCGCATTTCAGCACCACTTTTTCGCATTTTATATTACCTGTAAAGGCTATTTTATAGGAATACTCATTTGCCCAAGCATAGACCACACACTAACTAGAAAAAGAGAAATCCTTACCAGAAAATCCAACACCGCCCTTTACGAGGCGGCCGACTCATCTCCAAAGCAAAACATAAAATGAGAAAACGCAACAGAAGAACAATAACATAACACAAGCCAAAACACATACCATCCTAAACTGGCTAGCAACAGGGAGGGCGCTGGGTCACATTTCTAATTTCCTCCCGACCCTTCCGCTTCACGTTCGCACTGGCCTGCTGATGAAGCGACCACGATGCTAAGATACCTCTGGCATTGATAGGCTGGACTCGCGGGAGCCGAGGCGCCTCACAGTGCAGCCAGCTCAAGAATCTCCAGACTCTGCCGTATGTCTGTCTTCAGTAGGAAGCGTGGACGTTTCTATCTTGTCTCGAGGTTGAATTATTTCACCTACAACAACAGACGTCAGTATCAAAGATGAACAAATGAAGCCTCTGCTAGCTATATAAAATCCCCCATCACTCTCTGCATGATCTACTCTACGTTCTTCGAGATTCGAACGGAAATTCTAATTTCCCGGTAACATACTAACACTTTCTTATCACGAGGGATGGAAACAACACAACCCCACAAATAGAAAATTTCGGCTGTATGAGCCGGACACACCTGAAGCTGAGACGACATGACTGTTTGGGGTGGAGACAGGTCACGCGATGATCTGCCGAAGCCAGTTACGACTGCCTAGACAGCACGGGTCTACATTATACAGCGCTGAGATGAGCAGCATGGTTGTATTCTGAATAAGAATTAATTTTATATTCCCTTGCAGAGCAGACTAAGAAATAAATACTTTCACCTGCTGATCTGGGCGTATCAGATCAAACTATGCAGCAAAGAAAAATGGAGACTAAAGCCAAGGACGGACTAGAAACAGACCAAACATTGTACCAAAATTATGTTCAGCCGACGAGAGGGTTTCTTTTTTCTTAAAAAGAAGGACATTGCCATTTTTTATACAACCAATATCTGATTTAGATACCATTATACAATACGATGAACACCAAGAAAACGGCACTCTTAGCATCTCACAGCTCAGAAACTCAGGTACTCGCTTGTATTTACGGCAACAGGACTGGGTCCAGGCCAGTGGTTGGAGGGAGGGGGGACAACGTGGCCCAAAATCGTTGAAAACATATTTTCAAGAACATCGGCAAAATCGGAAGGTTTTGGGCCAAATGCCTTTAATCCCCCTGGATCCACTCCTGTGCCGAAATATATGCTAATCTGCAGTAATCGGGTGCCGTGCAGCTCTGCCGTGTTGGGACAACTCGCTCTGGCTCCGGCCGACTCTGACGGGCTGCCTTGCTAACTGGCACGCTGCATTGCTGTAGAGAAGCCGAGCTCCGTAAGTTGAGCATCGCACAACGCATAGGCGGATCCAAGATTGCCAATCGGGGGGGGGTCCTTCCCTGACAGGTGCCATCCGGACCAGAGGACGCTACTTTTGACCAGCAAAACCTATCAGGTGGGCGCAAGATCCTATCGTTGGGCGCCGATTTTGCATCCTGGGGGCAGGGGTGGGAAGCGAAATTTCAGGGGGCGCCAAGGGTCAATCGGTGTCCCCCCCTGGATCAACGTATAGCACAGCGTACGGTCCGCGCTCGTTGCTCTCCACCTTGGAATAGTTAGTCGTGTGCCGCGGGACAGTCTACCCCCACGGCGTTGCTTGCGCAGCCGCCCATCAGTGACATCTATCGCCCGCCACGATTACTATTGCGCGCGATCAGCTGGCGCAGCGGTTGCGCTGAACCGTCATGTATTCGTACCCCGGGGCTGGGACGACGCTGGGGAGAGCTACGCACCAGGTCCGGATAAACACCGGATAAGTGCGAGTTTCCCGCAACGGTGGCGCTCCTTTCCAGCTGCGGGACAACTGGCGGGCCGCGTGTTGGATAAATCCACTCTGCCGACATTGCAGCCTCTACCTTCACTGCGTGCACCGAGACAGAACTGTCTAACTCTTCTAGCTCTAGAAACCCAGGAGACGAACCGACATTCCAGCACTGTCATGTGTAGAGCATACCCAGGGACGGAAAATACCCAGAGCTTTCTGCAGCGTCAAATCTGACGTTTATAGCGTTTTCCTGCGGGTGTCATGGTCCCGTATACCCATAATTGGCGGATCCAGGGGGAATGCATTTTCCCTTAACCCTCCCCATTTTGCTGATTTTCTCATAAAAAACTTTTCACGATTTTGGACCCTGAAGCTCCTGTAAACTATTGGCCTAGATCCAGCCCTGGTACCCTCTCACTAAGTACAAGCCCCTGCAATTGAATCTGTACGCACTAGGCTGAAAAGTTTTTGTTATAGTTTCAGCGAACTACTGCTTGCAGTCGTGATGTAACATTCAGTTTGGGTGTTTTTCTCCCGGCTATCGATTATGAACCCACTTATACTCAGCAGTCTCATGTTTTAGAAACGTAATAGCAAAAAATTAAAAAATTGTCACGAGACAGCCATCAAAAATGTTGTCTGCAAATTATTTCAAATTACGAACCGGGAACCCGGTTTTGGGACAATATCTAAAGCCAAGGGTAGGACGCACATGCCGTATCTATGCAGTATACTATCATGACCGAGGGAACAATAGTGGTCGAGAATTTAGCCAAAAACCGTCGAGCCTTGTGTGTACAGATTCAACTGTAGGGGCTGTACAGCCGGTTCCATCCTGATTGGTAGGTATTAGGCCGCGGTAGTTTTTACGAAATTTCTCTCAAGTGATGTTTCCTGCCGACACCGTTGTTGCCTCACCTTCTGCGTTTTAACTAGATGCATCAAACTGAGGTGCAAAAATACTTCATCGGGTCCAAAAATTGGAAGAAATTGAGAAAAGACACAGAAAATCATCGGGATCGGCGAAAACAGTTTTTCGTCCACAATTTTCCAAATTGACGTCTCATCCAGTTGGTAGGGGCCCACATTTAAAGCGCTCGTAAAAATACAAAGCAGAGACCCAACCTTTTGTGAGAAGTGTAATAGTTTTTTAAGATATTTCTTAAAACAACTGACACTGATACCTACGAATCGGTGTGGAACCGGCTGTACCTACAATAGCGGCCATCCAAACAGTCGGTGCAAAAAACGCAGGAAGATGCAGTTTCACAAAGTTCAGATAGAAATTTGTCCAGTTTCTCATTCAAGTTGCACAAGTGTGTTGTGTTTCTGCGGATCAATAATCACGTTTCGCCGCAGTCTAAGATGTTGGTGCATAGCGAAGGCCTTGCCCTATGTGGTGATGTCTGTGATGTCATGCCGAAACGCACGACGTCCACCCAACCACCATCTAAGACGGTGAGCAGAGCTACCCCGGTCCCTCCTGAGGTAATTCTTTCAGGCCAGTGAACAGACAAAATCCCCGGAGCCTGTTCTCCAGGTACCAAACTCCAGAAGTAAAGCAGTCGATATGAGAGCAAGGGCCTGGGGGCGGCGGCAAGCAGTCGTGACAGAGCGCGGGCGCAGCCACCGGTGACCTTGAGCACTTCCGCGGAGTCCGGCAGGGGCACCGATGGGGCTGGAGCTCCGACAGCCGGCGCCTCTTCTATAAGCTCAATTTGGTGACTAAACAGCTTCGCAATTATGTCCATCTGCGACCAAGGCGCCGCCTCAGGTCGGGTTTTTGTGTTTGGCATTTTACAACGCTACAGAGTGCCCAAAACAATCTTCACTCACTGTCCAAACGGTAAGCCGGCCATCAAACTAAACATCACCACTAGGATTGTGTCATCCGCAAGCTATTAGGGTGAATCTGGAACCCAGAGATTGTGTCACTCTCCGGACCACGCCATGTTGCATCTGGACGGTCCACACAGCAGACTATCCTGCTTAAAACTGTATGGGCTCACCACAGCGGTTGGGGTCAGGGCTCACCACAGCGGTTGGGGTCAGGGCTCACCACAGCGGTTGGGTTCAGGGCGCACGCGAGCTGCACAGCCTGACATAACCAGTGCAGACTCAACACACGAGTGCAAGTGTGCGCCGTCTATAGAACGTTCTCTATGTTGCTGGTACAGGTACATACCTCCTCTGGAGCGGCAGCAGACTCCGGGCGGTGACGTTCTCGGTGGTGTTGTTGCAGGTGCGTCTCCTTCTGGAGCGGCAGCAGACTCCGGGCGGTGACGTTCTCGGTGGTGTTGTTGCAGGTGCGTCTCCTTCTGGAGCAGCGGCAAACTCCGGGCGGTGACGTTCTCGGTGGTTTTGTTGCAGGTGCCTCTCCTTCTGGAGCAGCGGCAAACTCCGGGCGGTGACGTTCTCGGTGGTGTTTCAGGTGCGTCTCCTTCTGGAGCAGCGGCAAACTCCGGGCGGTGACGTTCTCGATGGTGTTTCAGGTGCGTCTCCTTCTGGAGCAGCGGCAAGCTCCGGGCGGTGCAGTTCCGCTGTAAGGAACCAGCCGTGTATGACCCAGGCCTCACAGTGAGTATCCCAGACTACCCACATCCCTGCTCTTCTTGCTGCAGAGGCTAACATAGGCCGATCCAGAGGGCTTGACTCCGTCAGCAAACTACTTGAACAGCTGTGCCAGGCGCGCCAATTTCTGTGAAAGACGAAGTCGCCGTGTGCTCTGACACGTGTTTCCGTTGTCTGTGAGCCCTGACCTGGCCTGATCCGACCTGTACCAGGCCTATGGGTTTCCGTGGAAGATGAAGCTGCCTTGTGTCCTGCCGTGTGCTCTGCGTTACCTCTGAGTTCTGACCTGACCTGATCTGACCTTAGCCAGGCGTGCCAGTTTCTGTGAAAGATGAAACCTCCTTGCTCTCGGATATGTGTTCTTGTTACCTCTGAGCCCTGACCTGACCTGAGCTGACCTGTACCAGGCCTGCCAGTTTCCGTGGAAGATGAAGCCGCCTTGTGTGAGGGACGCCGCCGGGATCTGGGTTCGTGAGCAATCGCAGACTGCAGCGCCCGACTTCCCCCTGCCAAACATCACGGTACTGGAGCTGGGAACTGTAGGCTACACCTCGCAGCCACCACCCTCCTATCAGGTATACCGGTAACCAAGGTAACCGTGATGGTAACCTGTCAGGGACACACCAATAACCATAGTAACCGTGATAGGTATCTTTCAGGTACATAATGCTAAAGGTGGTAACCGTGATATTAACCTGTCAGTTACACACCGGTAACCACTGTAACCGTGATGGGTATCTATCATACAGATTAACTATTACTAAGTCTGGTTCATCCCACCATAAATCGACCAAGGCATAAAACCCTACTATTTGTAATTTCCTCCAAAATTGGTATATGGGGACTCACAAGGGCGTAGAATCCACCCATGGCACCCTAAAAACTTTTTAAAAATCGGTTTTCAGAGAAATGGCATCCGGCAATTTCTGAAGGTCATTATACAGGCATTGATTAGAATGCCTATAGCTCCAAAAGTTTTCAAGTGATTTCTGCAATTTTTATAGTTTTAGGATTTAAATTCTACGGGCAACATATTGGCTATCTTTAATTTAGAAATAAAAAAATGTTTGGTGACCTCATGACCTAGCTTTATAAAGGTGAGCTTGACCCCTAGTAGAGTGAAATTCAAAAATACCCTTGAAAGCGTTTTGACATATGGTGGTAGTCTTTCATATCAAATAAAGAAAAAATGGCTTCCGAAATGAATATACCACTTTTAGCTTCATATATATATATATATGAAATGCATATATATATATATGCAAATATATATCTATGAAATGCAACATAGGAGACTGTGCGCTCCAGCCAAGTAGTGGATACATTGGGAGAACAACCACCACACTCAGCGACGACTAACAATGCATTTACAATCAGGGGGCCACTAACGCACATTGATAAATTTCACGACGAACCACTCACACGAAGAACACTAGTAAACAACACGACCATCCTCGCAAAAGAACATAACCCACGCAGACTTAAGTTTTAGAAACCATTCTGATTAGACAAAAACAACCATCAATAAACCTTCAGACACGCACGAGGTATACTCACATTAAATGAAGGTAGCAGATTGAGAGTGTGATTCGTGATATGTGTTAGTTCATGATTCGTGTAAATACCTATTGTGTTAGTTGTTAGTTTGAACCTTATCCAAAACTAATATTTGCGATCTGCTACAACTGAAAGTGCCGTGTGGAAAATATGTTAATATTTTGAAGGAATCATTTTCAAACTTGGAAGAGATCATAATATGATTCATTCTTCACCTTTTCACCAAACCATAGACTACATTTAAATGCCTGAGGATAAAAGTGTGTAACTTTCGAAACGTCGCGCTATAAATATATATATATATATATATATATATATATATATATATATATATAAACGAAATGGAACCATGAAATACCTTATTCTTACCTTACTTATGTCTTTCGGATCGGTCCTTAACAATCTTCATCCAGAGGAAAGGAAACAAGCAAGAAACATCGAAAAACTCTCAAGAAAGCTCATTAACGCAAAAGCTGCTGTGACTTTTAACAATATATGTTTAGAAAATAACTTGCTTCCTAACTATTCAAATATATATATATATATATATATATATATATATATATATATATATATATATATATATATCACTAGGTGTCACTGTGGAGCTAAGCTATCGTAACTCATGTTGTAATTGACTTGCAACTTTAAAATAAAAAAATGAATCAAAATCAAGCAATAAACCTAGAGCTGAAGCATTTTAAGACAAGCACAGGAATAGGGGTTGCCCTCCCCTATTTTGAATTTACATTATTGTCCATTTGGAAATGAACTTAGCTGTTGTAAATATCATGTATGGTTGTTTGGACAATTGTACATCTTTTGAAAATGAATGTGGTCCCGTCACATTAAATCACCGAACTATGATGTCATTTCCAGAAGCATTTAACCCGCACCCCACCGGGTTCCGGCGCTTCCTTCGCCCCAATGGGGGCATCAATGCCCCTAACTCCGAAAATATGGAAGTTAGTGCAAAACTGCAAAGTGCATTAGAAAACTCATGTGAATTCAGTAAGATTTTACTAACACGTTTAAGTGCTCAGGTCTGTTTTGACCTCCAGAGGTCAAGTTATGTCACGGCAGGCTATTTCCAGTAAAACATGCAATCCTTACGAAACCTGAGCATAGCTCTCACGCCATTAGAGCTATTGGGATCTAGCAAAAATCATTAGTTAACAAAATGCCGGGACTTTCTCCGCATTCTCATTATGTAGAACATAATGGCCTCCCGCCAGTGTTTTAACCTCCAGAGGTTACCTCGTGACTTTATGACCGGAGGTCTCGAAAGGTAAGAAAGTGACCGTGTTGTATATCAAATGAAAACTAGTGACGGGACATAGACGATGACCTTTGATTCTGTGTTGTAGCTTAATTAGGTCAAAAGTTATCGTCAAAATGCTGTTTTTGACCTCTGGTGACCTCTGATGATCTCAGATAGGTCAACTGGCAAAGGGGCAATCGCCCCTGGGATCCATGAAAGGGTGTCCAAGAAAGCTTGTCAGAGCAAATTGAGCATTTACGATTATTTTGTGACTTTTAGCTCATAAGACAGCTTTTTCTATGGAAAAGGTTACCCAGTGACCAGACCTCAGGTCACCAAATCGAAAACTCCCAATGATAAATTTTGTAGACTCCGAAGGGGTCATGAAGTGTCGAAAGTTTTAAATCGATCGGCTTAGAAATGTACCTATGGTAGAGCTCAAAAGTTAAAGTGAGGTGTCCTTGGTTGACCTCGCCTGGTGACCTGACCTAGGGTGACCCGGAGTAATAAATTTTCGGAATGATGGGAAAATAATGGGGTAAGAGGTAGAACCCTCAACCGCGGTGCCTCCCTTCGTTGTTTTTCTGTTGTTCCGGAAAAACCTTAGGGGGACTATTAATTTCACTATTCTAGGTGGGGCGAGGGCTAAGGAAGATTTTTGGATTTTGAGGTTTTGTGTCGCGTTCCCCGGACGTAGCTTGAATTTAAAACATGGTATGACCTCAGTTCGGCTTTTATAGCCTTTGGTAATCTCTTGTGGTATTTTCAAACGTGTTTTAACGTGACCTATGGTAATCTCGTAGTGAATTTTGCTCAGCATACTCATTATTTTAGCTCTTTTATAATGAAGAGGTTTTAGACACTAAAAAATAATTGGTGATTTTTAGTGGTAAATTTCATTGCATGCGACTGTTCAGAGCTCAAAAGTACTCCTTAGAAGTGAAAGCAACTAGTTCAGAGTCCACATCATTTAAATGGACTATTCACAAGCCATTCTGAATCATTTACGCCAATTTAGTGAGTTTGTAATCATCTGTCACTGCTTACACCCCCTTCAAGGTCAAATTAGTTCAAAGGTTGAAAAACGTCAAGTTCATTTTGGAAGAAAAGCGTCTTGTTCAGTGTCATTTTCATGCAAATTGACTATTCATAAAAAATTTTGCCTTAGTTACGCCAAGTGCCTGCTTCATCATCTGCTATTACTTACACCCCTTCAAGGTCAAATCAGGTCAGATTTCGAGAAAGGTCAAGTCCATGTAATATGTAAACCAACTAGTTTAGTGTCCATGCCATTCAAATTAACTATTCATAAACCATTCTTCATCATTTACTCCAAGTAAGTTTGGTTCTTCAATTGTTATTTCTTACCCACTTCAAAGGTAAAAAAGGTCACAGATCGAAAAAGGTTAAGCCCGTATCGGACGTAAGTCAAAAAATTCGGTGTTTATAAATAATTCTCATTTAGAAATACCGATTTGAAACACGCATCTGTAGTCTTTATTCGACACAGAGTTATCACTGAGGTCACACAAGGTCAAATAAAGGTCATTGAATGTCAAAAGGGTCATAAAAGGTCTAACCTGATACAAATGAACCTCGAAGACTGGAAGAAAATATTCTGGGACAGTACATGAGCAAATGATGCAAAAGAACGATAAGAGTCTGGAGCATTCACGTGAAAACGGGTACAGGCGCCCAAATGATCCCAACATTCCTCAACTCTTGAAGTCATAACTCCGTGACCTTTAAGGGTAGGAAAAATTAGTTGCAAGATGTCCACAATGAATGCGTCAAAGGCTATACAACATTTCAAGACTTTAACTTAAGAAGCTCATTTTCAATTATTGAAAAACCTGAGGGGGTTGCGACACCCCCCCTGTACGTGTAAGGGTTAACACCCCCTACGGCGTTGACGGGAAAGAAATTGGTTGAAAAGTCCATGGCTCCCCTGTTAAATTCCGACGTTCCGTCGTCACTGGCGTTAGCCATACCGTGAGTTACGATGTTACAGCTTCATAATGACACCTAGTGTCATGTTTCGGAAGAAAGAAGTAGTATATTTAGTGCGAAGCCCATATTTTTATTACTTTACCTAAACGATTATTTCCAAAGGTAAAAATGCTTTTACACGAATTTATAAATTTCACTGTACTGCGGGTCAAGGTTGCCGTTCAAAAACTAGGTCACGAGGTCATGACGTCATTTTTGCAGAAATATAAAAATCGAAGATAGCCAAATTGAAATGTGCTAAATGGTGAACATAAATGTAAAATATCGTTACAATCATTAACAAAATGGCAGAAATATAGGCTTTCAAAACAATGCCTACATGGTGACCACCGAAAAATGCTGGAGGCTATACCTGCCATGCCAAATTTTTAAAAAATTTTTGACGCCATAGTTAGATTCTACACCTTTGAAACCCCCTTGACACCAATTTCGGAGAAAATCAAAAATAGAAGGGTTTCATTTTACTAAAATTTTTGGTCGATTTATGGTGGAATAGCCTAGTACTAGAGAGGAACTGCCTATTCAAATGTTGTGACCACTTGAAGCTGAAACCTGGCTTTTTTCGAGTCAGAAAAATGAGCCGTGATCTCTCGTGAACTTTATCTTTTGGAAAATTTGTGCATGAAAATGACAGTTGGTTAATTTTTATCTGTGTAAAAACTTACATTCAAGTAACTCGTACATTAAATTTTCTGGAAAATTTTCATAGTCGTATAATTATTGTTTTCTATGACAAATCGATTCACTTATTTAATATTATAGAGATATATATCTAATTGATTAGTTTGATGAATTATATTTATAACATAGTTTTTCCGACCGTCGCAATCGTCGCACACTAGTTTGTCTGCATTGTAGAACGAGTGGAGACTTAATAATAATAATAATTTTTGGGATTATCGACGCACCAATTGCTAGGGTCATATGGCGTAGCCAACTCTTTTCATGTTGGAAGGGTTTCTCGGGAGCCAGCTTGTTCCATGTACAGAGAACGAGTGGTGACTTAATTAAGTCACATAATCCTGACGAACAGGATACAAAAGTCCCTAGAACTCAGAGATAGCACCTCTCAAGCGGCCTAGAGGTGATAGCAAAGCTCTCCACCAGAACCACATCCGGAAGCAAATCCAAAATAATCGGATAACCAACCACAGCAACCATTTGTTATACATAAGCCTAACATCGGCTACTGGCCCAGTTTAAACCAACACACTCGTCGGGGTGAGGCAATCTTCACCAGACTTAGGAAAACCCAGGAGGCCCAGGTCAGCTTAAAGGGCACCATATTAGCTCAGAGGCCACCACACTGGCTCAGAGGGCATTTAAGGGGTTGAGGAGGCAAAATGATTATTCATGAGGCACCAGATCAATCAAGGGGCATTAGTTCAGCTCAGGGAGGAATATATCTCCTTAGGGGGCACCAGATCATCCAAGGAGACATCAATAACCAGCTCAGGAGGCATCCGATCAGCTCAGGAGGCATCCGATCAGCTCAAGAGGCACCATACTGGGTCAGGGGACAGTACGTCAACTCCGGGAGGCATGACATCAGTTCAGGGGGCCAGATCAGCTCAAAGGGCACTAAAACAGTTAATAGGGCACCAGGCTAGCTCGGAGGCATCAGACTAGCTCAGAGAGCATAATATAGTTTCAAGAGGCACAATAATTTGCTCAGGGGGCACAAGATTGACTCAGGAGGCGCAAGATTAGCTTAGAGGGCACATGATCAGATCAAGGGGCCAAGACCAGCTCAGTGGGCACCAGATGAGCTCAAAGGATACCAGATTAGCTTCGCCCGTACGATTATGATCGACGATGAGGCAATAGCTGGAAAAAGATTACGTGCCCATACTCTTCCCGGGTGCTTGGAAAGGCGACAGAAAGCCCTAGCTGACCAAAAAGGCACTAAACTTTCAAACAACAGTTTTATCGCTAAGTGCCCCCCTGGTTATGCCCCTGGATGGAGCCTCAACTAGCAGAATACCTTCAGCACGCTTGCAAAATAAACCAAGGTTTGTCGACAGTCGCAACCCAAAGATTGGCGTATCAATTCGGTGGAAAAAAACAAATTAAGAATCCCCGATGCAAAAAAATATAATAATTATAAATTGACTAAATTGAATTTAATTGATTGATAATTTCTGTGAACCATGTACTAATGCTGAAAAAATTCGAAGTTACGTGTGTGATTTTTGCGCCACTTGGTCCCATTGTAAAAAATAAATTGTATTGATTGCTCCCCCAGTTTACATCTGCAGTTCTGTTTCACTTTTGGTCGGCTCGCCAGTGTTGTGCCTGCTCAGGTTCTTTCTTTTAGATGGCTTTCCTGTCATTTTGTGTCACTTCCAATATCAGCGGACCGTGACCAGCATACACACGTCGATATCAGTTGCCCTTGAAATTTACAATCTATTGCCACGGGTATGTTATTAGGAGGTCATCCCAGGCAGGCGTGCCACGGTAGGTACGTCATGGTACCATGGTACAAGTACTATGTCGGGGAAAAAGTACTGTATATAACATACTGGTGTACGATTATGTGGTAGCTGGACCGTCATCAATCCATCATCCGTTTGCCTGAACAAAGCCACAAGTTTCCACCCCTGGGGGAAGACTTCTGACTCAACTGCCCGGGCGGACGCATCTCCTGTGGTCTGGCGACCACTGAAGACTGGCAGTGACTTAATAACTTTGATTCAGGCCCAGAATGGATTGGCGTCGTTTCGGCCTAGCACGGTTTTGCTGGTGTGTGCTATTTTGTCTTCATACAGACAGCATGGGTATAAATTTAAATAAACAATATAATTGCAATTCAATATAACACCGATTAGTGAACATAAAATTGTTTGGCCCACGATGGTAAAGCAGACCACTAAACAGAGGAAAAAGACACCGTAGTCCGAGAAATCGAGAACCAAAACACAACACGAGAAAAGGGGACACAAGGTGGACTAGTAAAACCTAAGACCAACACTAACCAGTACCACTGACGTTGTCCCGGTACAAAATATTTCTGACGATTAGTACGTTTTTTATCAGTTTTATAAGACAATATCCGTGCACTAAAACTTGCCAAGTGACCAGTAATAACTTATCCCGTAGTGGAGGCATGCTGAAAATGTTGACTTTGTTTCACGTTTACAATTAGTATATGTTTTTCTTCAAACCGAAAAGAAAATAATAGATGTGACATAAAAAATGAACAAGCTATCAAATAAAACTCGCCTTATACATATCATAGGAATATTTTGGAAGATACAGCTTGACCCAAGAATACTGTATCATGTGACCCCCTCCTCACCTTCTGAAATTTTCAAAAATGGTCTAAGAAATATTCGTCCCACAAACATATGATGGAGACGATGAAGGACGACGAAGTGTTAACATCCGTCTGACGGGGCAGGTGCGATAGTGATCACGGCCGCGTAAATGGATATGGAATAAATAAAAATGGAAATAAAATGGAATAAATATTTTTTAAAGAAAAAAGTAAAAAGGACACGATACATCGGAACAATTTATGAATAAAGTGTGGTATTTTTTTAAGCCTTCTACCGAAAATTTGATGAATTTCTCCGCTAAGAATGACGTATATCAAGTGCACGACGCCTGAAGATTATATTTTTGACTTAATAAAAGCCAGATTTCAGCTTCAGTTTTCTTCAACCTGGTATAGGGATGTTGTTAGGCAGTTCCTCCCTAGTAGTAATAGTTAACCTCTATGGTATCTATCAGGTAAAAACGGTAACCATGGTAACCGTGGTAACCATGATGGGTATCTATCAGGTACACACCGGTAACCATGGTAACCGTGATGGGTATATATCAGGCATGCTACAAAAAGTCTCTTCTCTTTTACCTTGTTAGCGATCTCGGTCCTCCCTGCGGTCTGATATGACAGAACCGATATTACCTTTCTATTGCCTTTACCGAAACGGATAGCAGAAACCCTTTTCGAACATGGTTTTAGAAGGAACGAACAGCAGTTTGAGGTTTGAGCTTAGTTACCGGAATATTTTTAGATGCATCAGTTTTCATACTTTCCAAGTACGTTATTGCTTTTAAAATCATCAAAGACTTCTTACGGTCCTTACTTGGTAAGCGCGTGCCTCTGAGGCATATTAAAATTGAGATTCTGTATCGGGTTGATGCAGTTTTCCCCTTGCTTTCGTCCTGGCTGTCACAGAATGTGAATGAAATTGAAGTTTCTGATATAATTAGCATGTAAATATCAGAAAGTAGCGAGATATCTACCTACTTGCATTCGCAAATGGTGATTGTAAATAATTAGTTTTCGCGATCGCTACATATTGCAGAGCTTTCTATTGTGTCCGCCAGGTGGCAGAGGGCAGCCCGTTCGCTTGTCCGGGACCAGGTGAACACTTTGCCAACATCGACGACAGCTGCGTCTTCTACTACCAGTGCGCCGAGGTCGCCCCAGGAGTACTCAATGGTAGAACTTATGGGGCCTTGTTTAAAACTGAAGATTGATACAGAGGAACGGAAACGCAGTGCTTGAAAGCCATGGGATGCCCCGGTTGTATTCTTATTTCCTTTAACCTACCGTCAATTAACTTTAGGTACACAGTTGCATTTAATAGCTTTCATAAATTCTCTCTGCCAGATATTCATGAAAATTGTATGTTTTTAAGGGGACGACTGGAGGGTGTCTTTAATAATGCGTTTGGTCAGCCGTGAAATAAAATGAGGGGATTAACAAAGAGAAAAAGTGCGTAACATTTATCAAATACATTTCAAACCTATTATGACAATAGTTAGGATTTGTGGATGAGAATGTCACGCGTTATGTCTGTCTGCTGCCTCGCCAGCGACCCTGTACCGGTGTCGGCCGGGCGAGATATTCACCGAGACCACCGGCCGGTGCTTGCGGCCCTTCCCAGTGCCCCCCTGCGGCCGGTCCTCCCAACCCCTCGGACGCAGCGGCGTCACCGACAACGTGCTGGTGGAGGAGGAGGTGTATGACGACCGCGACTTCTACCTGGAGCTGGAGTTCAGGTGACCGGTGTCTGACTGAAGGATACTGCTGATGAAGCTCTGCTCATGAATCCGGACGTATACAGCTCTAACCGATGACGCCAGGAGTGAAAAACTCTCAGACACCATTATCTTGCTTGGACCGTGCCCACAATGTGCTGTTGCCAAAAAAAAAATGCGAGGAAGTCAGGTATTTGCCACCATTTAGTACCTCTGACAAGGAAGAACGTTCAAAAGCATGTTTTGAAGTGATTTTTGCGATGTCCTTCACTAGTCGCAGGTTTTAAAATAACAACACCACATACTTGAATTAATAAAATTGAAGGAAAGGACATGCACTGTGTTTGGATCATAATCACCCAAAACCAAAGGGCTGCTTTAGCACGCGCATTGACGGGTGTCTGAACCACCTTCGCTTTGACGGGGGGCGGGTACGCACCCCCTTAAGGTCTGGAGAACTAGGCTAGATAATAAAAAACGGAACAAGGGCGTTGTTTAGCCCATCCACTTCTCTATCGCAATTATTTGACCTTTTCAGGCCACATTTAAGGTCATTAGAGGTCACGGAGTCACGGGCTGCCCTCAGTCCACCCCGATAGACCCCCTCATGGCCGAGGCAGGCCTACCTACGGCTCGGTCAAGACGCCGACTACTGTCGGCGCGCATGCTGTGCCGGGCGACGTCGCTTCCCGAGGGCGACCCCCTCCGGGAGGTTGCCGAGGCTGCCGCGCCCAGGCGCCTGGCCACGACTGGCTGGCGAGACATAGGCCGGGAGGCAATGGAAGAGGCTGGACTGTCGGGGATCAGAGTGGAGGAGCGCCTCACCGTCACTGGCCCACCATGGACCACCAAAGACGGAGTTAACATCTCGCTGGATGTTGGCCCACGGGGTCGCCGGAGCGCCCCTGTCGCGAGCGCCACTACGCAGCGGAGGAGCACCTCACCGAGCAGCCACAAGAGGCAATATGGATCTGGTCGGAAGCCCTCATTGTTCTCCCGTCCGGCGAGACCAGAGAGGTGCGAAAAGCGGCTGGGCGACTCTGCTCCAGCACCCGCGCAGAGCTGTGCGCGCTGAGGGCCACGCTGGAGGCCTTCACCAGCCTGGAGGGCGTCCCCGTGAGGCTCCCGCTGGTCGTCTGCCTCCACTCCCAGGCGGCTCTCTCCACCCTGGCGAGAGGAGCCGCGGGGCAGACGGCGCCGTTGGACTCAGAGATTTGGCATCTCCTCTCCGCCATCACGTCTAGAGGACAGAACGTCCACCTGCAGTGGGTCCCGGCCTACTGCGGCCTCGAGAGGAACGGACGCGCCGACACTCTGGCGAAGGAGGCATCCGGCCTGCCGCAGGCAGAAGTGCCAGTGGACGTCAGGACAGCAACTAAGGCTGTGGCCCGCGACACTACCAAGAAATGGATCGCGTGCTGGCCGGACAGCCTCCACAAAGGCGTCACGGGAGGTGACCTGCCGCCGCCCGTTGCCGGCGAGGACAGAGAGGCGGCCGTCAGAGGTCAAGAACATTTCAAGCTGGCTAGTTGGCTACCCACATATCCTTGATGCGACCAACATGACTACCTGAAGTGAAATAAACTCGCGTGAACTGAGGCGTTAAATTTTTCCCAGTAAATATGTCTCAGTGAGTACAAATTTACTCTCAATAAGTGAAAGTAAAAAGGAAGTAATTTTTCAGTGATTTGGAGACTCACACTCTATAATAGCATACTCTTAGTACCAATCACCGAAAGGTTAAGTATATGTGCAGTGATTACAAGTTGTGTGCACTGTAGTACAAGCAAGTGTCCATTAGCTGTGCATATTAATCAGTCAAAAATGTTATCAAATACCTAATACAATAAGACCTAATAAAAATACCTATAATAAAATACCTAATAAAAAAATAGTAAGTGCTGTCAGAGTCTAGTACCCTTACTGCAACTGCTTGCTATGATCAATCATTGCTTAGATCATCATTACTAAGATCGCAGACAAACACCATTTGACTGTAGCAGTCAGCATGGGTGTAATTTTCTCAAAATCTTTGGGGGTGCTCAGCCAGTGGGGGGCGGGGTGGCACCCCATAGGGGCGGCGGCGTTGGCGGGGGCGGCACCCCTTCATCGCACCAAATCTGTTATTCATCGCTTTTTTGCGCCTTTTATAGCACAGAGTACATTCTATCTTAATGTTGGGGAGGTATTCTACAGCTTTTGACAAACGTGTTTGCTTTTTAGGCGACATCCCAAAGCTACATAAACGTCTTAAAATAATTCAATCTGAGCTTTAAATCTCTCCACGACCTGGGGCGCAGCCAGAGTTTTGGCATGGGAGAGCGCACCACCTTTGAGGGGCACCCCATGAGAGAAAAGGCACTTTTAACGTAACCTAAAAAACTTACTATATCTTAATTAATATCAACTTTTGGGTACCTAATCAACTACTGGTTATGCCCCTCTTATGACTGCGCGCCCCCTCGCCGATCCGTTCAGCTGCAGCCACGCACAAATTAGGGCCCATGTAAGATCTTTTATTAGAGCGACCCCTATCACCAGAGATATTGGTAGGCTGTGAATTGTCATCATTTGGAGGGCATGTAACTTAGTTTATTTATGATGGTGCTGGTTTTGTGATATATTTTTACCATGTATTATGCCTGATGTCTCTCCATTAGAGTTATATTTTATCGTGCCATTGTTGTATGTCCATCACCTTTTATTGTATTGTAATGTGAGTGTTTTACCATCTGGACTTGAGCTGTCACTGTGGCTTGCCCTGTTGCTTATCAACTCTTAACAAACAAATAAACAAATAAACCTTTAGTCCAAGAAAAATGCCAAAAAATACCCCTCAAACATTGACGGAGAAGGAAAACTGAATTAAAACCAGAAAAAGTGTCATCGAAATTTCATGAAAATAGAACACAAATTTTTGCGATAGATTAAGGACAAATCAGCCAACTCATGCAAGTACTTGACATCAGAGAAATCAGGGCAGCTTGTGATATCTGTCACTATGTGCAAGATAAGACATATTGGAGTCGAAAATGCATTTGTTATGCCCACTGGTTTTGTCGTGACGAGTGAGCCCTGGTTGAACGCGGATTAAGTTCCCCGGCTCCCACAATGGCCGTGGGAGGAGGTGTAGCATAGTGACATCGGGCGAATAAAATTTTTGTTGCCGGAATAATTTAGGAGATACCTTTTTAAAGCGTTTAAAAGTTCCATATTTTCAAGCATCGGTCCTATTTGGAGTAAAGAAAAAGTAAACAGACTGATTGTTTGGATGGTGATGATATGACAGGCCTGTAAATTGCGAAAAACTGGTTCTTCATTCATTTAAATTAATTAGTAGAGATCTTGGTTGAGGGGACTATGCTCTGAGCTTGGGCACATGCCTTTTCATCACCCCTCCCCAGAACCCACCAGTATAATAAGCATTTATTTAACCCGGGGGGCCTATGCATCACAAGCCTTTTTAGCGCTGACGGCTCATTCCTCGTTAGCTCCATTGTACAAGGGGAGTCTACACTGTGTCTTTATTCTACATCTATTCAAGACCAGCTCAGGGGCCCGTTAGTGTGGATCAGTCATACAGTGCAGCTGCCCCTCATTCCCCCAGTTTTGCCCCCTAGGATTAGACTAGCCCCGTGACCCCCGAGGTCATGGAGGTTGGCCTTGTGCTCTTTTTCTCTGTCTATTCAAGACCAGCTCAGGGGCCCCTGGTATGGATCAGGGCCCCTCAGAGCATTGCTCGGCCCAGGACTAGACTAGCTCAGTGGCTCCAAAGATGGGCCGTCATCACACTAGCTCAGTGGGCCGCAGATAGGCTCATAGGGCCTTGTACCATATTAGCTCAGAGGGCATCAGATGGGCCCAGGAGTCACAACGATGATACATGAGGCACCAGATCAACTCAGGGGGCACCAGATCAATCAGCTCGGGGCCCAGATAAGTTCCTAGTCCCCAGACCAGAGCAGGGGTCTAGATCAGCTCGAGAGACAGAGAGAGAGACAGACAGAGACAGAGACAGAGACAGAGAGAGAGAGAGACAGAGAGAGACAAGAGAGAGAGAGAGACAGAGAGACAGAGAGAGAGAGAGAGAGAGAGAGAGAGAGAGAGAGAGAGAGAGAGAGAGAGAGAGAGAGAGAGAGAGAGAGAGAGAGAGAGAGAGACCAAGGTATCAGCTCAGTCGTCCCCGATCAGCTCGGGGGCACAAATCAACTTGGAGGTACTAGATCAAGTCAGGAGGCATTTAATCAGCCCAGGAGCCCCATACCAGCTCAGAGGCCTTCATCAGCCTCAGTGAGCACAACTCAGCTCAGGACCCCAGAGCTGCTGAGGAAATTACTTAATCAACTCAGGAGGCCCAGATCAGCTTGAAAGGCACCAGATTGGCTCAGGGGGCACCAAAATAGCTCAGGGGGTACTAGACGAGCTCAGAGGGCATGAGATGGGCTCAGGAGGGAAAATGTTGGCTCAGGAAGCACCAGATCGACTCAGGGGGCATTAATTTAGCAACTTGGCAGTGGAACCTCTTGCTTCTCAGCTGAAAATGTCAACGCAATTCAGTGGAATCCAGATTGGAATCCGCAACGAATACGTTACCGAGATTCGCGTCTCTTAATACGCTGATGATCTGATCACGTTTGTCAAAGCCGACGAGAACTCTTTGACAGCAGTTATCACGGAACTGACAAGGTTCTCACACTTTTCGAACCTCAGACTAAACGTAAGCAAAACGAAGTGCCTACCAATCGGACCAATAAATGCAACACTGTGCAATAATACATTAGGCATCACCTTCGTGGACGAATTAAAGGTTCTGGGTATTAAGTTCAATAAAACAAATGATTCAGTAACTGAACATAATCTAAAAGAGAAAGTTGAGTCCATTCGTCACGAGTTCACACAGTGGAGGAGACGAAATTTAACATTGATGGGTAAAGTAACTGTAATTAAATCATTGTTGATGTCTAAACTGGTACATATTTTTATATCATTACCAACTCCTTCCCCAAACATGATTCAGCGACTCAACAAAATTTTCATGATTTTCTTTGGAACAATAGAAGCGATCCAGTAAAACGTGCCAAATTATCACAAAAAACAATACATGATGGCCTACAAGTCACAGACTTGCGCTCATTCATTAAAAGCTTAAAAGTTGGGTGGGTAAAACGCTTATATACCTCGGAATAGACATGGACGCTTCTCATTCGACGTAATTTGCCACCAGTGCAACAACTGCTTACCTACGGCGACATAAAGCTAGGGACAGTTGTTAAGACAATTCAAAATCCATTTTGGTTGAACGTTTTAGAATCATGGGCAGAGTTTATTCAACTTTACCAACCTCCAGATGAGGATGTTCTCACCAGTAAGCTATGGTTTTCTTATTTTACAAAGTTTAAAACCACGATTGTGAAGGATTGGGATGCTAAGGGTCTTCCATTCATCGGCGATCTCGTAAATACTGATGCTGCAAGGCCTTACACGCATGCCGAGCTGCAACGTATTTATAATATACCAATGACTTTCCTGTGTTACCAGTCATTGATTCGCGGACTACCTAGAAATGTACAAAACTGTGCGAATAGTCTAAAATTCCCCCAGCCAACGTTGCCATATCAGATTGCGCTTATTAGCAAAAATACAAACATTAACAAAATAGCCTACCGAGAATTTATTACCGATTTAAGAAAAAATATGAGCATTCCCAACAACTATGGATAAATCGATGGAGACAAGACGACATAGAATCACCCTATATTGGGAGTATGCTTGCCATATGTTTAACAACGAAGAGTACGTATTTGCAATCGTTTCATTTCAAAGTAATGTCGCGGATAACAGCTACAAATAGATACCTTCACTCTATAGGCAGAGCTGAATCTGCGTTATGCACCTTCTGTTGCGAATCCATTGAAACTATAGAGCACCTGTTTTGGTCATGCCCAAAGACCCAAATCTATATTTAAAATATTCGAAATCAGCTACGCGAGCAGTACAGTGTTACCTACCTTTGTCAGAAGCCAGACTGGTTTCTTCCCTCCTTTGAAAGCGGTAAACAAATTGATATTCTTATAGTGACGGTAGCCAAGTTGGTCATATTCAAAGCCCGTTTAACTAAACGACAACCAACAGTGGCACATTTTATGCAGTATTTACGGTCAGAATCCAAAAAAGAGGTAAAAGTTGCGAGGAAGAAGAATAGAATCGGGATTTTTTTACGAAAAATGGGGAGAAATGGGGAGAATGGCCCTCCACCAGACATAGCTCTCTGATGGCCGCAAAATATCACTTGAAATTGAAAATAGCGTCCGGAGTGTACTTTGTCTTTGCATTGTTGGAATGTAACTCACAAAGTGCATGCTGTCACATACATATACACATTACACAAGTACACAATTGCACACAAGCTGAAGCAATACGCGCATGCAGGCACACACTCACCATACTCACCCACACACACGTCACACTTCCAGTCCTGCACACAGTCCATACCCATAGTTACACGTTCTTACCCATACCAACAACCAAACACACAAAATGCCACTCTCCAAATCACAGGCTCTCTCGCTCCTAGCGTGCAGCGATTCAAACAGGTGAAGTAAAGCGAGAGATGCTGGCGTAGCGCTGGAAGAGTGTTTTTGAGATGAAAAATTGTATGAAAAATAAACCTGACAATTTTTTTATAGGTGCAAAGCCAAAACATACAACTCTCATCTCCGAAGGTCTACGGTTTGGATATCACACATGCACTTGATTTAAACGTGTGCCGTAATTGATACCCTCAAAACCACACAACTCCCCTGGGCTTATCGACGCACCAACTGCCAGGGTCATATGGCGTCGCCAACTCTTTCCCTGTTGAAAAAAATTCAACTCTCCTGGGCTTTTGAGATCTGGCAGACTTCACCTTGTCCTACGTTTCTCTGGCTGCGGCATAATAAATAAGAATTGGAAGTGTGTTTACCACTCGCGAAAAACCGATTCTGATTTAGGTGAAAATCTACAGCCTCATATCATACCAACCACCTCGACATGCTCTCCGAATTCCCGCACCAAGCCCACACCCACACAGCAGCTTCAACACCAACACGTATTTCTTTCTGTTATCTTCTCGCTACTCGCGCGCCAGAAACCCAAAACTTTGTGGTTACCCAAGTGACGATCTCGTGGTCCCTAATCGTAATTTTCGTTGCTGAACTGGCGACCAGACCATTTCTAATTCCATGAAACGAGTCCTCAAGTACAACGTAAGCAGTGGAGTTACTATCTTATGCGGAGTAGTTTCACTATAAATCCTGATATAGACTTCAAACTTTCCTCTTTTTGTTCAAAATGAATGGTCCAATTCATATAAAAGAATGAATATTCCGTTCTCATGTCTTCGCAATTTTGAGTGCCTTTCTCTCATAGCTTTACATGGGCCAATTTCGTTGCCGATATGGTTACCTACCCATCTCTAACTTAGCTGTGAAATAACACGAGTAAGGATAAATTATTTGTCACTAATTTGTATCGTCTGTCACTAATAGTTATAGTGGTACCTGATATCAATCAAGGTAGCATTGCCATGTTATGGATAGTTCTTTTACGTGGCGGTAAGTTCGCGGAAATACTTGTTTTGTACTGGTAAGTGCAAATCTTGATCTCGGTCAGTTCTCCGTGATTGGCTACCTAAGTTCTAGTCCTTGAACCTCATTTGGCTACCCACGAGCGTGGGTGAGTTGGCGAGATTAATCTATTGACTAATTATTACGATTATACGATTAATTACGAGAATAATTATTGACCTCTGCACCGAGCCTCTGCTCACCATGAGCCCCAGTGACGAAGTCATCGAGAGGATTCGGAGCGTCCCGCTAGAAGTTCGAACCTACAATTGACAAGAGAGAGGATGGTAAAGGCAGTAACGGAGGCGGCCTGGGCAACAATCGGTGGGTATGGCTGCAGCCGCCTCAGACATCGCCAGCAGCTGCCAGCCGTACAGAGCAACAGGTCCTTCACCAGGTCCATGCAGGCCAAGTGATGGGTAAATGGATCTGTAAACATGAAGTGAATTTTACATGTATCTTGCACATTATTAATGCATTAGGATGTGTGCGAAAAAACGATGTGGGGTCTGGGTGGCGCAGTCGGTTAGCGCACGCAGTCGGCTTGGCCTATGACACTCTGTATGCGCAGTGTCGTGGATTCGAGCCCAGCAAGACGCAGGATTTGGTGCCCTGCCCTGGCTCAAGCCTGGCTCCCTGCCCTTCCCCGCCCGACGTCATATGACCGCAGCTGTAGGTGCATCTTTAAACGACGAAAAATTCAATACGTGTATTTGGGTGCCTTTGTTTTAAAGGGAATGTGGCCTGTCCCTGAATCTTGGCATTTTGAGATCGGATATCCAGTGCAGCGGGTGCGACCTGTGCTCTGTAACTCGGAAGGAAATGAAGATGACTGATTTAAGCGTTCTCAGCCTGAGGCATACTCGAGCTTGTAGTTGAGTGTTACTAGCGTTCCTGTGGGTCTGGTTTGCTTTGTAACAGTCATTCACGTTCTTAACCAATATTTTGTATCTTTCCTCGTAGCTATTGCAGGCATCATTCTACATTATACCTAAAAAGCTGATTTCGTGAAACGCAATTTATTGTGCACAAAAACGCATGCTCAAACAAGCTGCAATGTACTTACAAATGGCAACAGCTTTAACTAACATGCAGGGTCTGTCCTGATATCTGGTTAAGTTCATTCAACAAAGAAAAGGCAGTAGCGGCCATGAATTAGCAGTCCGAGGTCTTCATTGTAGTCTGCTAACGCCGCCATGAACCAGAGTGTTTAGATCCTGGGGAACCGCGGTGGTGGCGTCTTCCCACGGCTGGCATTTGCAGGCCATACAGTCGATTCTGATTTGATTGATAGCAAATCAATCAAATCAGCCTTTAGAGGACAGCTGTTAGCACGGTTTCGCCAACACCAGCGGTGGCGGCATAGACTACCGTTTGGGCCGCTGCGTTGTGATAATCACGTTCTTCGGACGTGGCAGCTCCGCCCCCTTATCGGCCAAATATTCAATCACAAAAGTCTGACCATCGGGAGTTGTGACATTGTAGCTGCCCTTCACGACTCCTTCCTCCGGTTCTCCGATTAGCGGCGGGAAGGCTGTGACGTATGCTGCAGGGTTCACCTGAGGCCGGGCAGCCGCCAGGGCCAGCAGAGCCACAATCACCAGCTGACAACAGAAACCGCACATTAGGCATGTCTACAATTTAAGGTATATGGTTTCTTTTTAAGAAACCATATGTATTTTGTATTTTCAGTCTTACATCGCAAGGTGAACAAAACAATACGGCAACATCATCACAACAAAGGTGGGAGCATGGAACACACGGAAAACTTGACTATCAAAACAGACCACGACAAGAATGAGTCCACACAATAAAAAGCCACAGATTCCAGTGAAAAAAAAACAGAACCGAGAAAATCTACCGCAAACAGCAGCCGCCGTCTGTGCCAATCAGTTACAACAAGTCATGTACTATCTCTCTGTCCCTGCCTTCCCCAAACCCTTCCCCTCCCACATCAAGTAATTCCACAAATTTCCAACCCTTGAAAACCTCTCAAAAATGTAAATCGTAGGCCTCTCGGATTCAGGCCTGGCACCTAAACTTTTTAAATGTTTAGTTCTGAAATTTCATATATGAATGGGGCCTATCTTTCCCGGAATTTGCGGACTTAACTAGTGCTTTTAGAGATCACTAGTTCGATGCTAAATTGTTTCGCAATAAAAGTGAGGAGGTTACCTAAGTCCAGTATTTGTTCTCTAACGCGCCGGTAAGCTACAAACTGTTTCGCGTTTAGGTCAGTGAGATTTACTACGTTGGTGGATGAAAGTGAGCCAAATAATATGTCTCTCTCGTTAAGACTAAACTGCTGCTCTAAACCCAGCTTGCAATTTATCCGGATCAGTAGTTCATTCCAAAAATTTAAGGTATCATCACAGAACACAAAGAAAGGCTGCAGTGTCTCAATTCCCCCACAATATTTACAGAATGGGTCCGTCGTGACGTTTCGGATACAGAGAAATCTCCTAGTTTGGAAACAACGATCAGTTATTCTATACTGTAGACACTGCAATTTAGTGGATTTTGTGATAGCAAACGGAAGTGCGTGTATTTGGCTCCAATCTTAAAAAAATCGATCCCCTCATTTTAAGGTAAATGGTTGCGGCGTGTCCTTTAATTACCGGCACATTGCAGAAATTATACGACATGCAAAACACGCAAGAATATGTCTAGCTTTTTGAGGCTATGAAAATGGAATAGGAAACTATGTGCACCGATTTCTCAATTTCGGAACAAAATGCGGTGGAATCCGCTCTTAAAAGGCAAACGCTAATTAAGAGCATGTGTTTTTTCTTGCGCCGGAAATTTTTTCTGTGATGTCTGTTTGTTGTTTTTTTCAAAACGATGATCCAGATATGCCATTGATGCATACACATCCCTGTGCATGTATGTATGTATGTATGGATCTGTGTAGGTATGCATGCATGTATGTAAGTATTAATGTATACATGTATTTATGTAAACATGCATATATGCATTGACCTTTGCAGACCCTTCCACACATTTTAGGCTGTTCATAGGTATTTGACTTAAAGGAAATGAACCACTTCGTTGAAATTCTAAAATTAATGAGTTAAGAACAAGAGAGGTCTGGAAATCGAACAAAAACATTTTCCTACTTTCATTCCCTGAAAACAGAAATATCTCCTTTTTTATACTGATTTGCGACGTCATTTAAATAATAGTTTAAGCGATCAGTGAAATCCCAAAACTTGATCGCAGGCTCGCTGTAAAGGCCTATTCACAGCGTTTCTGCGTGACAAAATTCGCATGCAAGGACTATTTAAATACATGGTGAAATAATCACAGGACTCGCCACCGATTATCCGCTGAGGACGTCCACTCTCATTATTAGTATCATATTCGTTCTTTTGTCACGGCAATCGTACTTTGGGGCCGCGCCCGTTCACTCTCGGTCTTAATCACTGGTGCAAAAAAAACCTGAACGAGAGATGGCGTTACGGCGGCCGTAACTGTATAGCATTGGATAGATCATGCATGTTCCTGATGCAAAGAAACAATATCAGAGTTGGATTTTGAAAAAATTATGCTTGTTTTGGCAAGTACGGGGAGTGATAAATGTACGTTGTTGCCATTCGGCGCCTTCCGGCAAAATGACGCCCTACAATGGACGACTACTCGCGTGAAGTTCTCTGTCGACAGGTGTTGCATGCTGGTTCACTCGCTAGCATTTGAACCATTTTTTTGTCAGGTGACATTTAAGGTCAAGAGAGGTCAAAACATGCCCGTCATAGGGATAACATGTAAAATTCAGTTTTTCGGGCATTACATCTGAACAATTAAAGATAGAGCAAAATGACTTAAACTATATGAATCCTCTTAGCAAGCCGAATCGAATGATATATAATTTGACCTTGCTCGGTCAAATCAAGGATTTGACCTGACCTGAGGTCAGGTCAGGGTCAAATTATATAAAATGCATATCATTAGAACCGCAAAGCCCAGGCGAGTCTAATGCAGCTAAAATAAATGCTCTATCACCATCCGTTACTGAGTTATTCTGTAAAAACCATTTTCCCATGTATTTCCAATGGAGAGGTCATGCCTCGTGCCTGACCCTAGGTCATCGATATAAAAAATACCGGAACATATGTTAGAGAACTCGGTGGGGCCATTATGTGATATGAGTTTCAATCCGATAAGTTCACCCTGCTCCGACTTATGCTACATTAAACTTTTTTGAGGTCGGGTCACTTGACCTGTACTGGTGACCTGACCTGAGATGACCTAACCTTAAAATTTTCACAGAAGTTGTAAAAATGATGAGGAAAAAGGTATACCAAGTACGGCGGCGCTACGCGCCACCGTTTTTCTACTATCTCCGAAAAACCCGAGGGGGGCGGGTACCCGCCCCCCCGTCAATGCGCGTGTTAAAGCCGGCGGAAATTTTATACTGAGAGTTTTGGATGGCATTAAATATGCCAATAGGGGTTTCTTAAGACTCTCTACAAAACGGCTATATCAGTTCAAAACCCATCCTAAAAGTTGCACACTCCATTTAACAGATATTAAGATCAGTGCCTTGGCACATTGTCACATAGATGAACACGGAAATACATACAAAAAAATGTAAGAAAATCTAAATAAATGTTAAACATAGATATAATAACTAAAAAAGATCAGGTTTAGCTCTCTTACATATCACATTTAGTTTTTTTACGAGCCATTCTTCATTCCCGGAAAGTTGCGAAGAAATGCAACTACATTGCTTACATATATTTGGTGAAACGCTAAACATCTGCTTCACAATCTCAGTGTGCGTAAACAGCACGTCATTTATCAATGTGTTTAAGATATTTGTGCCTTGGTGATTTACGAAGCACTGATTGGTCACATGGCGTCGCCACATCTTGCTGTGTTGGAAGAATACTACAGGGATCGAAAAGACTTACGCAGAATAACCGCCCGGGTTTTGAACCCGGGCCAGCTGCAAGAAGGCCGAACACGCTTTCCCAACGCCATTGGAACCCGCACTAAATGGGAAATTTCGACAAGAAAGAATGAAAGTTGCATCTAGAACCTTACGTTTTGAACTGATCGTCAGAAATATCAAATTTTGAAAAGTTTTCGCACTTTAAAACTTGAAAAACTTGAAAAAATACCGCACTTTGTTAGGTACACAGACACTGAACAGCCTTACCACTCGCGGAATAGCTACTGCAAATTAATAAATGTCATAATGTCAGTCAAGTGCAATTCATGGTAAATTTTTGCATGCTTTTCAAGCCGAAACTTTACTGAATGTATCACTGCAATGACCCTAAAAGGCTAGCGCAAGACCGTACAGAATATGAGTTTCGATCCTCGGTTGATGGGTGAAGCTATAAAACTATGTTCAAAACTTGCTATTTAGCTAACCGATGAGTTTTTGTCGATTTTTGAGACACCGACAGTGAGTACATTAACACGCACATTGACGGCGATCTGAGCCACCTTCGCATTGTTGGCGGGGGGGAGGGCGGGTACCCGCCCCCGTAAGATCTCAAGAACCACGCTTGATAGCGAAAAATGGTAGAAGTGTATGATAGCTTAATTAAACCTCTATAGAAAATATTTGAACGGTTTTTTCAGGTCACATTTAAGGTCACTAGAGGTCAAGGCCGCCCCGGTAGCTCAGTTGGTAGAGCGTTGGGCTCCGGCCCGCTGCTCAGAAGCATGCAGTGGCAGTGCATGTCCAGGCTTGGGATCGGTTCCCCTGAGACGCTCCGGCGCTCAATAGTTTACCCGACGTACAGGTCGGCTGGCAACTGACTGGTGAGAGGGTGACCTGAGCGGGGCGGCCGTCCCTGTGCTTTGTGGGACGTTAAACTTTGGCTTCTAAATTAACCCTCCACTGAGGGAGTTGCTCGTTCGGGTGGTGGGGTCGGGGTCTCCGTGACAAGTCCCTTGATGACTTTAGTGAGACTTCGACTCCAGCAGCCTTACCAGGAACAACTTGAACAAAATTAAAAAAGGCATGTCACCATAGGGATAACATGAAGCATTGGCGGACGCAGGGGGGGGGGGCAGTTCCGGCCATGCCCTCACAGCACTATAGGGGGGCCTAACTATCATTTGGCGCCGCCAGACGCCGGAATCTTTTTGAAAAAGGTGTTTACACTAGGTCGGTAAAGCAAAAACATATTCGCTCCCACCCCCCCCCAAAGAGCGATCTACTACTTGGAGAGGCAGCTTATACTCTGTCTGTCGAGCACCCAAATTGCACATCCCACCCTCCCCCCGCCTCCGGAGGATGGGCAGAAAGTGTATATATATATATATATATATATATATATATATATGTTTTTGCAAGGTTACACCTAGTATTTGAAGGGACCAGAGGTCATGTCAAGGTCAAAATAGATTAAAATTAATATCATTAGAAGTGTAAGGACAAGGAAAACCTAATGCCGTTAAAATAAACGCTCTATCACGATCCATCTCCAATATGTTCAGTTTAAACCATTTTCCTTGTGTATTTCCAATGGAGAGGTCGTGTCTCATACTTTACCTTAGGTCACCGATATAAAAAACCGGCACATATTTTGTAGAAGTCGGTAGGCCCATTATGTGATATCAATTTCAAACGGATAGGTTCACTCAGTTCTGAATTATGCTATCTTAACTTTTATAGGTCAAGTCACTTGACCTACACTGGTGATCTGACCTAAGCTGGCCCAACCTTAATATTTTGCAAAAGTTGTAAAAACAATCAGACAAAAGGTATACCAGGTGCGGCGGCGCTAGCGCTGTCGTTTTTATTTTATCTGCAAGAACACGAGAGGGCGAGGAGCCCGCCCCCAGTCAATGCACGTGCTAATACGCTTTAACCTTAGTTACAAAACGTAGAGCTATGCTGGCGAGAAAGTGATGCGAACGATCTTGGTTTTACCAAAAAAAAAACAAAACAAAACACGCGGGTACTCACATATTTCATTTCGAGAGTCGAGGCTGGTGGATCTTGAATGATACAAAATGCACTCCCAGATGGACATTTATACCCAGCCATGAATTCGTAGTCCTCTCTCAATCCCTATGATGAGCAAGCTTATTCCGAGCTGCTGTTGCCTGATCAGCTTTAGCTTTTCAGTCACGTTATCCGCGATTCCACTTGGCCCTAGACGCCCTGCACGCGAAATTATCTCGATACCTTGCACCATGCGTACAAAGATCGTGTCATAGCATGAAAAATGGGGGAGGTCACAAGATCCTCGAATAGATTTTGCATGGAACATGTTGGAGACGAAATTGGCTTACGATAAATAAAAAGAATCTAGCACCTATTCTTCAAAATTCAATCGAAAACAGCATCTACATATTAATGCTCGCATTTCTAGTGAAGTCTTGTCCAGTCCCTTTGTGTAAGAATATGGCCACTGGAAAAATGTATGATCGTTTTGATGGCCAACCAATTGTCTATATTCCAAAGCTTGACAGGCTCATGGTTCTTCGGATATTTTTGGCATTACGCGTTCCATACCGACCTCGGGTGACCTTAATTCATGACCTAAAATAGCATCGGCCATTTTATGACATTACAACACACCCGAGACGACTACCATTGGAAAGACCATTTGGCCGCCAGTTTGCTGTTTGCATGTGTGAAACATGTGATAACAGCAAACATCCTGTGGATGGAGCGTGATATTTCCCTGTGGCATAATTGGTCTTGAGTTGTATGCGTTGCGGCAATAGATATGCAATTTTAAGCAATATCAAAAGTGAATTAATGTAGTTTTTTGGATGCCCGGATGTGAGTGTCTGATATGTGGAATTAATACAGTCTGAAAAGTTTCAACTGCCGCTGTGCTATGCACGAGAAAATCGGAACTAAAACAACAACTTTTCTGGCTCTTACAAGTAAACTGTTTCTGGCTCTTACAAAAAGAATAGATGTAGGGTACAATGATGGTTTTCCAATGAAAACCCTGCGTGGAATCTTATGCAAAAAGCGCAGGGTACTCTGAAAAATCACGCACCCTTTCATTTACTTCCCGCGAGCCAGTCAGGGCTGTTTTCGAAACGTGTACAAAAATTGTACGTGTCTGGTATGGGTCACAGCCAGGGGCGTCGCATTTGATTTTTACTGGAGAGGGGGGGCGCATTCCCGGGCTGGCGATGACGGGAGATCCGAGGCAGATTTTGAAAATTATAACTTTTTAGAAACACTAACGACGATGTATTTCACCAACATATGTATGTAGATTCACGCAGGTAGCAGGGAGAGAGCGCAAATCTTTATTTTTTCTTATATGACCGATTGTATTTTCTATCTAGTAATTTTTCTCTTGTATAGGGTATCTAGGATACACTACAGCAATCGAAGGACAACAACGAGGCTCCAGAGGTGGGAAGGCTTGGAGTCAAGACTCACAGGGATCACTGAAGATTTTTGCTGTGAATGTTCAGTCCCTGATACCTAAAACTGTCGAGCTGTCATGCGAAGTTTTTTTAATTTTGGCTATGACATCTGTGTTGTGAGTGAAACATGGCTCAAAAAGGACATCCCGAACCGCATGCTTGTGTTTCCCGGTTACAGTTTAACACGTTCGGATCGCTGTTTTGCCCCCAACGGTTATGGAGGTGTAGCTTTGCTTTCTCGCAGTGGTATCGGTGTGAAAAAATCAACATTCCCGGATCAAATGTTCAGAACTCAAAACTTGAATCGATGTGGAATATTTTAAGTTGGGATAGGAAATCTGTTCTTTGTGCACTGTACAGGACGCCTAGAAATGTTTCCACTGCTCTTCAAGCAGATTTCGATGACTTAGAGCACCAGCTCCAGTATGTGCTGGCGAACTTCTGTGATGCCAATATTATTTTAGCCGGTGATCTGAACTGCAACATTTTAGCTGACGACTCTCACCCGGCTCGCAGGAAATTGGTAGAGTTTTTAGGCCGTTACTCGCTTTCACAATGCATCACAGCACCCACCTACTCGAGTGGCTTACTTTTAGATGTTTTTATCGTCAACAAAAACATTTTCAAATGTGTTGGCACTCGATTTTGTCATTTCAGTCCACATAAATTTATCAGAACGATCTGTGACATTCCTAGGCTACGGAGAAATCCTGTTGTAAATTAGGGGAGACTGGGGTCAATTGTAACAAATTACACATTTCTGGTTCGGGAGAAATAGTGCTTTGAGTTAGAGCACTTATAATTATATTTTCATCAACTTTGAAGATTTTGCAATCTGACAGACGTAGAAAGATTTCAAAACACAAATAATGAGGGGCCAAAATTTCAAATAAAAAAATTTACTTCAGCTGTTACAATTGACCCCACGTGAGGGGCAATTGTAACAGCACCGGTGGTCAATTGTACCATGATAAAGCCGTATGAATTTTGACGATTTATTTGTACCATAAAAAATCATAATGCAAACACTTCTGCATTTTTGCCTTCACTTCAGCTTCATTGGACCGTCTACAGTCGAGTCCCGCGTTCAGTGGTGCGTGGTGCAAAACGAGGCATTTTCTGAAAGTGCGAGACATTTGTTTGAAAACAGGGGCATTCCAGGACAGATCGACCAAGGCTTGACACCACCATGTCTAGAAAAAATCTGAAACTTTGTCTCCGGGGTAGTTTTGGGCCAGAAACACGCCTGTGAGAATCTCAGCCCCCCTCCGACCAACGGTGACCGAGTTATAGCCCGAGGCACTTTCGGGAGGTCACGTTGTAGACTCATCTTTGATGCTTCATAACTCAACAACGCATCACCTGATTAACAAGTTTTGTATATCATTGAACTCGTCTTGAATTATAGTTTATTTTGAAAAACTAAAATGTTAAAATTTGAAAATTTTTGACTTTTAATTTGTTTGACCTTTTCCTTTTGACCTAGCTTGACCTTTTCCCAGTTGAAATTGCCCTTTTAGACACCTCAAAAATGTTTCTTCATAAAATATCTTTTGATAGCAAAAATAAAAAAAATGCGTTCTTGCTATAAGTTCCGAATATTTAGCACCTAAGGTAGGTATGTACACGGTTTTTGACCATTGCGGTAGTACAGCCTTATGTTTAACGCCGCAAATATAGCGATTGCTTTTGTAATCGGTCGCTGGAAATCATACTCCATTGTCTTTACGAAATTTTAATCGTACAATTATCCGAATTTATGACATTTAACACGCGCCCACCCGAGGGGGTGGGCAACTGGCCTCCTCAGGTTTCCACAGGTAGTAAAAAAAAAACACCTTCGCGCAGCGCCACCGTACTTCATGTACCTCTAACTCGAAATTTTTGCAGCTTCTGGCAAAATTTTAGGTCTGGGTCATACCAGGTCAGACCACCAACCCAGGTCAAGAGACCAAACCTCAAACTTTGGGAGGTGCATAAATCATATCAAATTTAGCCTATCGTGGTTAGAATCACATTACATAGTAAGATCGCCTAGCAAGATAATTTTTCGTAGCAGGATTTCTATATCGATAACCGGGAGCAGGGCAAAGGTCATGATCTTTCCATTATAAATGCATGGGGCGATTGGTAAATTTTGATAACTTGCGAGAATTGAGAATTGTCGAGAATTGCGATGGAGGTTGTATTTTTACATTGTCGTGTCTGACTTGCCACTGCAGTTTGATTAATATTCTTTTTACCATACAGACCTAAGCCTGGCTCTAGGTCAAAGCAGGTTAATTTTGACATTTGACTAGGCAATATTATAAGATACATAATCCGTTTGGGCTCAACAAGAGTGTTCCAATGGTGCTGAACTTTTCTTTCTACGGCTCTTCTCTGTCACCTATTATGCCACAAAATTTAGGTTTCCTTTTAGTTCCCGTAAGAAATACTGTGACCTTGAGCAGCCTCAAAGGCGACACGACCAAACGATTGTATGTAACATATTCGGTAATGATTAAAACTGGCTATTTAGCGGCATCACTCCCAGTGCACTGTGTCATTATTTATCTGGGATTCTCGGATCCGTGTCAGCTATGAAATGATCACCTTGTAAAAATATCATGAGGCAACCTGTTCAAGCGACCAAGTCGAATGCGTTACAATTTCAGGACATTTTGTCGAATATATGAGCATATTCAAATTACTTTTTGGGAATGAAAGCCTTTCAGACACGTTTGTTTACATTGCATGAATCCTCTCAAACATATGCTGTGCTGCACTGGATCAGCTTGCATCGATACTATTTTCCATCTCCGGGAACGATGTAATTGTGTGAGTTAGTGGTGCTCTTAGGATAAGTTATACTTGTTTCAATTATTGATAAGGTCTCGACATCTTTGTAAATTTTCGTTTAAGGCTGAAAGGTTCATTATTAATAAGTTCATTTGCCCTCGTCTCCCTCGAAACAAGGAATCCCTTTTTATCACTTTTAATGGCTGCAGTTTTTCTGTTTATAAATATTGCCCAAGTTGTTGCCAGTTCAGTTTTTTTATACATTTTGTACAAGTTGTTCTCAGTTCGATTGTTGGAGTCGGGGTCTCACTAAAGTCATCAATGGACTTGTCACGGAGACCCCGACCCCACCATCCGAACGAGCAACTCCCACAACGAAGGGTTGATTTTAGAAGCCAACGTTTAACGTCCCACACAGCACAGGGACGGCCGCCCCGCTCAGGTCACCCTCTCACCAGTCAGTTGCCAGCCGACCTGTACGTCGGGTAAGCTATTGAGCGCCGGAGCGTCTCAGCGGAACCGATCCCAAGCCTGGACATGCACTGCCACTGCATGCTTCTGAGCCGCGGGCCGGAGCCCAACGCTCTACCAACTGAGCTACCGGGGCGGCAAGGAGGCGGTTTTAGGAGTAGGTGTCTCACTAGAGTCATCAAGGGACTTTTTACGGAGACCCTGACCCCACCACCCAAACGAGCAACTCCCACGATAAAGTGTTAATCAAGGAAACAAAGTTGAAAGTCCCACAAGGCATAACGACGACCGTCTACCTCAGGTCACCCCCTCACCACTGAGTTGCCTGCTGGCCTTCAGCATTTACGGTACCTACCACCTCCCAGTTGACCTAAATTATTTTTCCAGAAGTTGCAAAATGTTGTGTTAGAGGTAGATGGAGTACGGTGGCGCTGCGCGAAGGTATTTTTTTACTACCTGTAGAGACCTGAGGAGGCCGGTTGCCCACCCCCTCGGGTGGGCGCATGTTAATTGTCATAAATTCGGATACTTGTACGATTAACATTTCGTAAAGACAATGGAGTATGATTTCCAGCGACCGATTACAAAAGCACTCGCTATATTTGCGGCGTTAAACATAAGGCTGTACTACCGCAATGGTCAAAAACCGTGTACATACCTATCTTAGGTGCTAAATATTCGGAACTTATAGGAAGAACGCATTTTTTTATTTTTGCTATCGAAATATATTTTATGAGGAAACATTTTTGAGGTGTCTAAAAGGGCAATTTCCACTGGGAAAAGGTCAAGCTAGGTCAAAAAGGAAAAGGTCAAACAAATTAAAAGTCAAAAATTTTCAAATTTTAACATTTTCTTTTTTCAAAATAAACTATAATTCAAGACGAGTTCAATGATATACAAAACTTGTTAATCAGGTGATGCGTTGTTGAGTTATGAAGCATCAAACATGACCCTACAACGTGACCTCCCGAAAATGCCTCGGGCTATAACTCGGTCACCGTTGGTCGGAGGGGGCTAAGATTCTCACAGGCGTGTTTCTGGCCCAAAACTACCCCGGAGACAAAGTTTCAGATTTTTTCTAGACATGGTGGTGTCAAATTGAAATATTTTTGGTCGTTTTGTCCTGGAATGCCCCAACAGCCGATGCAATTTTTGGAAAGATGAACACAAAAACGAATACCAGTGATTTAGATCAAAACTCCTGTAAAAAATTTGTTTATCAGTCCGGTCAGTAAATTTTGAATTTGTTACCGAAAAGGAATGACACTTTCTGGAACCAAAAACATATTATTTTTGGCACATTTGCCTATTGGACTGACTACCTACAAACATATATTTATGATTTGACTGAAATCTCGTTAAATATTCAAACTAGGCACAAATAGCCTGAGCAGCTGACGTGCCCTTAAACCTCAATTATCATCATTAATTTTCCAATATAAGAAATGTTCTATAGGGCAGCCAACATTGCCACTTTTCCGAAACATTTACCAACCTACGAACAAACATATCATTGGAAAGCAAGTCATGAACAGCAGCGCACCCAGGGGGCAGCAGGCCCGCACTCCACCCACCCCTCTCCTCACTGGAGGATCCAGGGGGAAAACAGGGCGGAACCCCCCAAATCGCCCGATTTTTGTTGATTTTCTTCAAAATCCATGTTTTCCCCGATTTTAGGCCACTTTGCCCCCAACGGTCGGCCTGGATCCAGGCCTGATCCCCACCCCCCCAACGTGTCAAGTGCCTCCTCCCAAAAACAGTTGACACTAGGTCTGTAAAACAAAAAAGTTCATCACTCCCCCAGGATATGAAGATTGGCCCCTTTGGGAGAACAAGTGCGCCCCTTCATCGGCCTGACGTCCCCTCGTCAACCCACCAAACGAACATCCTGGGTGCGCGCCTGATCATAAAATCACTAACCTAGCTACTGCATTTGTGCAGTAGAAGCAAGTTTATTACGTCGTAAGGTCATAGGGGTCAATTGTAACATTGTTAAATTTGACCACAAGATAAATGTTACAATTGTCCCCATCGCAGCGCGCAACTTTTTTAAACCAAATTGCTGCTCAACGAGCTGGCCTAGGCGACAGACTCTGTGCTCATTTCGTAGCTAATTAAACAATATGCACTGAAACGGTTTCTGCTGTACCTTATCATACCCATCAATAAACTAATCATCTTTAGATATTTCAAAATTTACCAAACACCCCCAAAAACACATAATTGTCAACAGCGTCAGACTTACCCGTTGCACCGAGTTGAAATTTCGTTAACAAAGGCAGCAGCTGATTGCGCATTTCCGGTCAGGCAACCAGCGCCAACCATTGATTAGTTTAGCCAATATGGCCAGTGTTACAATTGCCCCGTATTACCTTTGATCCCAGTCTCCCCTATGGGGCGAAAGGCAGGATCAGCACTGATGCATACCATCGCGACCTTTTAAACTGTGACTGGACTCCCGTTTTTACCGCCACTTCTGTGACCAATAAGTGGAATGTTTTCTCGCGCATTATGAGCGACATTTTAGACGTGCATGCACCGCAAAGGGAAATCAATATCAGAAATCCCAATGCACCACACGTGTCTAGCTCTACTCGCGACCTGATGGCGGCTAGGGCTGCAGCGCTACGTTTACACGGCCACAGGTCCACTGAGTATACTGATCTTAATAGACATGTGCGGTCGGCCATTCGCTCCGATACCAAACTGAACATAGCAGAGCGTATCCAGCAGCAGGCTCCGCACACTGTTTTCCGCAATATCCGTAATATTGTCGGCGGAAAACGTGATAGTTGTGCTGTTACACCGACCACCGATCCTGAAACTGCACTGTGCGGCCGGTTGCAGTTTTTCAGGACAAAAGTCTGGGGCCGCCCAAAATTATTGGGAAATGACCCAAAGACCGCCATCTAATGCTTTTATGCATTTTTCACTTCTAGGAAGCTCTACACATAAAAATTTATCAAAACAAAGACAATTTGGCAATATATTCGGGTATACGTGAATGCAAAATAAATGGACAGATATTTCAGCAAATAATACACCTGAAACCTGTTGCAATCAGACACTGATGATGTTGCATACAATTTCTTCCATGAAAGCACTCTCACCATTAACATCATCACCATCACCTTCATCATCACCATCTTCATCAGCATCATCATCAATCATTCACCGTGGTACACCATCCTTTTAGTCCTCGTTCGAAGAGTCTGGCGGAGCTCCTGAGCGCGCAAATCGGAGGCACATCGGTGATGGCTTCAGCCTCGTCCACCTTCATTTTCTGAGTGGGGCAACCACGGAATCTTACATGAGCTGAAGACAACGTAAGATATTGAGAATAGCAGCTTGTGCGGTCTTCCTGCAGTGGTGTTTGTGTAGGTACCAAACATCTTTCGTCCGTGCTTCCAGGGGCTCTTCAGTCGTGACTCCGATGAGCATAGGAGCTGCTTCAATAATGGCTTGCCGATGAAAGAGGATTTTGGGAAGGGTTGGCGTCATCCGGGCCCAGGGATAACATATCAGGGCCACAAACATGTCCGCCCTCTCGTTGAGAAAATCAGGTGGAACTGGTGGCGAACCATGACGACTACTTCATCGATGATGTCCACTTGAGTGGGCTGCAGGACATCCGTTTGTATTTAGCTCGATGGTGGGCATTCGACGTAGCGGTAGTGAGCGCCAATTCTTGGAGCGTGCAGAGGCGACTTTAACGGCCAAGAACATTTGGCGTCTCAGATGGTGATGGTGGGTGAGGGGAGACACTCTCGAGGCTTAACAGGCTCAGAGAGCCACACAGCCTGGCTGGAAACCATGCGTGTCCTTGAACGGGATACTCCTTCCCAACGTGTCCTTAAATTTGTCCCGAAGTTTTCAATTTTTAGAGGAACTGCATCGCCGCAGATGGAAACCTGAAGTCAGAGAAATATTTTTAAGACATCTTCTGGGCTCACGGTTCGAATACTCTTGCAATGAGAGGTGTTTAGGAGGCCATCCAAGAGGTCAAGGCGGGTGAAGATCTCGGAAAAAGGTGAAGCATAAGATTCGAAATAAGTATAAAATAAAGGAAAAACGCAGCTAGACGCAGAATATTTTGACACCGCAGGATAGCAGAAAGGTCGTGCTATAACACCATGCTACCCAGCTTTTGAATCGCATTGAATATTGTCCAAAATAAATTGGAGTCCTATTTTTTTCGGGTTCCCATCTGTTTCTGTGTATGTACCTATAGAATTGCCCCCCCCCCACCACGGAAATAAGAGACAGGTTTCCCAATATTTGTCAGAACGCTCTCCTGGTCCAAGTGAATCATTGACACTGTTGAAATCTTTTGTGTCGTCCAATGACGTCGCTATTACAAACAAATGTTTTATCTTCACCTCACTTGGAAGAAAACACGGTCATAGGCAGGGACTGATTCAAAGTGCAATAAATTAAAAACAAAAAATCGAAAATACATCAAAAGTAGCTGTTATGCATCCCAGGGGTATTGAAGTTATCAGAAATGGCCACTTTTACTAGTTTCATCAAAGTCAAAAATTGGTCAACATGCGACTTTTGTCCCGCCCCGCCGCCCAGTGCACTGTGAACGAAATTTTCGTTAATGTTGGACCCAGAGTGACCGCCGAGCTAGCCGCCCTTGGTGCCGCCCGTTATCTGCCGGTGCGCCTGCCCCGTGTTGGGGCGTGCGGTTTTACGGTCAGACCAGTCTCACTGCAGTGCCTCCACCGCACTATCCTCAGCATGCGTAACTCAGCTGCTTGTGGTGATGATGGATTGTGTATTAGGATCTTTAAAATGTCATTTCCCTGCGTTTGACACGTTCTGCTTCATATCGTAAACGAATGCCTCATTACCTGCGACATACCGTCATCATGGAAGCATGCCATTTTTAAGTCTGGTGATCCAGCCGACTCGTCAAGCTTTCGGCCCATCTCAATTCTTCCTGTGATCTCAAAACTATTCGAAAAATTGTCCAGACAGGTCCACCACTACCGCGCATCAAATCATCTCCTGGCTTCCACCCAACATGGTTTTCGCCCTCAACACTCTACCGAAACGGCGCTGCTATTTCTGACAAAATTCTCCCGACAATGGACCAATCTGAAATCTCCCTGCTTGGTCTGATAGATCTCATTAAATGTTTTGACGTCATCAATAATTTTAAATTGCTCACGAAACTGCAGCTCCATGGCATTGACATCAAATGGTTCCAAAACTATCTGTCCGGTCACACCCAAAGTGTTCGTCTTCCCAGTAGCTCAGCAGTGAGTCAAAATTATATTTCACGAATTTCTTCCGCGCGACCAATCAACCAAGGAATTTTCCAAGGCAGCAGTTTAGGCCCCTTGCTCTACACCATCTTCTGTAACGATCTCGGTCCGTGCGGAAACGGCTCTTTCATTGTCCAATACACCGATGACACCAGAGTTCTTGTTTCAGGCAAAAACTCAGTTCTTTCGGACCTGGTGTCGGAGCTCGAGACCACGCTTTCTTCGCTTGATGCTTACTTTCACTTCAACGGTCTAAAAGTCAACGAGTCAAAATTCGAAATTCTTGCCATTGGATCTCAACAAAATCTGCGCGGTCCAAAAGTTTCCGTTAAGTTCCGCCAAACCACTATCACACCTTGCACTGAAGCTAGGTATCTCGGAGTAACTTTTGACCGCCACCTGACATGGGATACTCACGTCAACGCAGTGGCGCGCAAGTGCACCGGGATTCTCGTCAGCTTGTCCCATTTGCGGCACTACCTCCCACCCAATATCCAACCCTCCCTTGTTTCGGCCCTAGTATTTTCACATGTCAGATACTGTCTCACAGTTTATGGGAATGGATCTAACAAAAATCTGGCCATTCTACAGAAAATTATAATTTTTGCTGCAAGAGTTACTTCAGGCAAAAGAAAATTTGAGCACGTTTCGGCAGAACGGCGACGACTGGGTTGGCTGGATACACCAGATTTGCTTACCTACCAGACTGCATTGCGATTTCATAGGATACGTTGCAGTGGTGTTCCCGAGTCGTTGTCCTGTCAGGTTTACCGCAATCGCGAGCGCCCGGGCCGCTCCCACAGTACCAGACCGTACGAACCCCTGAGTTTGCCGGCTGGCCGTGGAGCAGCTGCTGGCAAGCGTCGATTCTTGTACCGAGGTGTGACCATCTACAATGCTCTGCCGCCTGAGTTGCTTGAACTGACTGTGTCCCGTTTTAAGCTTGCCGTGAAGCAACACCTGATTAGGCTTGTTAGTCATACTATACTAGCCATGTTTTATGAATGCTGGTGCGAGTGCGAAAGTTTAATAGTGTTTACCTGCCTCACTCTCTGCTTTCAAATGACTCGGGTCCAAGAATAGCCACGTTAACCCCGGTTTTCTATCGTGGATGAACCTACGCTGTACAATACAATACAATACAACATCTCCACCAAGTCCAAAAGACTCAGTTCCAGCGGCTGCTGCTGACCTGCACGGTGTTCTTACCTGTACACATCTCGACGCTGTACGGATAGCTGTCCGAAGATGCGAGGACCCACAACTTGAAGCCAAAACACGGGCTTACCCTTCATGAACATCTTGCTGGAATGGTGCCTAAGTACGGGACCATCTGCTCATCAATGCTCAGATTAGAGTGGACAACTCCAAACTGAAGCGTGACATGAAAGTCAACACGACCATACGGCACCGATGCGCTCCAGATGAGAACGCCGCAGCATAAGGGGATGGGAGGGCGGGTCAATATCGGGGGAGAGGATGCCAAAAAGGAAAATTGGGAAATATGGACATGGGGTACCGTTGAACCTTGGCGGTAGTGACCTATGTTTACGCTACAGCACATAAAGTTTTCTTGCGGGCTTGGAAACACTAACCTCGGTCTGTCACTCCCATACCAATAGATGTGCCCGATGTTCCCAATTGAGAACATCCAAATTTCTGATGTTACTGACAATTCAATTTAGCGTGATCTATTTCATTTCTACATAATCAGGTCAGGGGACCTTCCTTAATCTTCACCTGCACGGATTTCGAAATTGGGCAAAAATTTCTTTTGACACCATTCTTCAATCAAAATTGATGCCTCGCAAATATCAACATTTCAAAAACCCAAACCTGTATTTGGATAGCCAAAATCTGACACATTAGTGTCGCTAAATTTTGTTTCAAACCTCTTCTTGCTACTTAAGTGAAGGGGAAAGTATGTGTATTGCGCCCCCTAAGGGAAATCACTTGCTAGAAGAATGTCTCCAATTCAATCTCGCTAGTGCGGATTAAATTACAAAATTTAGTCATTTTTTGTTATTGAGAAAACAATGCCTGACCTGAGAATAGTGTGTTCTAGGAGTGAATTCCCACTTGAGTGAAACTATGCAAAGGGTGCATTTGCGAAAGTGTGAGGGTAATTGCGCCCGGGGGAGGGCACATTTAGATTTAATTGCGCCCTTTCCTCATACCATGAATATGCAACCTTATTGCTCAAGCTGATATAAGGTTCTTGCGCTCTGCGTTCAATGGCCGGCTGGATTGTAACGAGCTTGTGCCTGTTTGCTGTCCTAGCTCCCGTCCGACACTCACGGCACACTGGCTTGTTCAGTGTGCGTCGTGGTAGAGTTAATACGGTGCAGAATGGCTTTAGGATACGTCTACCGAAGCTTGCCAATGATTTCCTGCACCAAACATCAGCAGAGGACTTTTTTCAGCCGACTAGATTCTTTCGCTCGAATGTCCTGCGATATGCGAATAGTGTAGGCACATACATGAGATAGCGTGTTCTTTCTATTGCATGCACATTTCCATTATTTTAGTAGCTACGGCTCTGCTGTGGAGATACTTTAGGGTGCCCCTTTAGCCTTGGAAATTTCATTTAAATCTATATCGTATGTATGCTACTTATGTGTGTGTATGTGTATATGTGTATACACATACTTTCGTATGTGTGTGTGTGTGTGTAAGCGATTAACAGCGTATGCGTGAGCGTGAGTGTGTGGGTATACCTTAAGTCAGATGTGTGTTTTTTCTGACTTAGACGATAAGCTCAGCCGTAAGCGGGTCGTGACCTGTGGCTGTTCGCTGCTAATAAATAAATAAATACCATCTTAAAGGGAATGTGGCACCTTCACAACGTGATTTTAACTGAGATAGCCAAGTTGTAAAGCAGGTCGGAAAACCCGGTACTCCATATTTCAATTGTCTTGGAACTCGATATTTCCGTAGAAAAAAGCTAAAACCTACCTGACACCAGCCCCCTCAGCCCCCCGTCGCCGGCGGCCATTGTTGTGAGCTATTGTTGTGACGACATATGCTGACGTCACGATGAGCATCAGCCAATCGACGCCCTCGAAGCGTTTCAAGTATGGTAGTGGTTGCCAGATCGTGACATCATCCACAGGCTGATATTTATTTCTTTTTCTAGAGGAGTATTTTTAAAAACCAAATATTGAGCTTACTGTACATTTTTCAGAGAATTCAGGAGTGTTTTCATTATTTTTGACTAAAAGTACGCCTAATTACACTAAATTCCAGGATTTGACCAAGGTGCCACATTCCCTTTAAGTCAATGGCACGGCAGAAATAAGCATTAGCATAAGAGCAAATGAGGCTCGGCTACCTTCCAAGCTTTTCATTTGGAGGACCTGGAAGCCATTTTAATGTGGTATTCTTGCATTCACAATGACTTGTAATAATAAAATCACACTAATACGGAAAGGCTTTGGATTTTATTTTTTAACATGTATTTGGATAGGGCACATTTTACCAGGGCGCAATTAACTTTTTTGCATTTAAATCAGAGATGTCTGCTTTAACAATTTACCTATAATTGTTTTTTTCAGAATATGCAATGCATTTCTGGCTTTGAAATTAAAACCATCAATTTTGGAATGTGACAGCCGTATTCTTATATTTCGGATTCATAAACCCGTGCAGATTTAAGGAAGTACTGAATTTATTTCGCTAGCTGATTAAAATACATTATTATGCACGAATTCATTGAAACTTTCGGAAAATGTATGGATTGGAGGTGGGAACTGGATTAAGCTTCCAAAGACAAACTACCACTAGTACCTCTCTCTGTTATAAGGGAGGGGCGCAATTAGTTGGGGGCAAGGGCGTAGCCAAAAGGGGGGTAAGGACAGCCGCCTCCCCCTGAAGGCCCGAGGGGCCCCTGCGCGGCTCGCCCGCACTATGCTCTGTGGCCAAATTTGGCAGTTTATACCAGACAGGGCCCCATTTAAGCCCACTTCAGCACTCTATTCTGCAACAAGCAGGGCACTTTTTACCCATCAGGGCCCTTTTAGCACTGTCGCAAGGGCTCTTTTCGGGGCGCCGCACACCTCCCTGCGCGAAATCCTGGCTACGTCCCTGGTTTGGGGGGGGCGCAATACATACACTTTCCCCTACCACAGGCACCCCAAACAACCATTTTGTGAACTATACCATAAAAATATAATGTTCTGAAATGGGAACATTGGACACTGATGGGTTAACTTCCTATATTTCTGTTTCAATTTTTTTTAAAGTTGTTTTTTTCAAGTATTTTTTGTGATTATTTTAAGGTTCTACACCACTGTCTAGGACAGATATGACCTATTGTATAACAGTGGTTGACAGGTTTTATCACTTTAAGGGAATGTAACACCTTGGTCGAATCCTGGAATTTAGTTAAATTAAGCGTACTTTTAGCCAAAAAATAACGAAACCACTTATGCCTTCTCTGAAAATGTTCACTAAGCTCAATATTTTGTTTTTAAAAATACTCCTCTAGGAAAGTAAGCACATATCTTTCTGTGGATGATGTCATAATCTGGCAGCCACTACCATACTTGAAACGCTTCAATGGCTTTGATTGGCTGATGCTCATCGTGACGTCAGCATATGTCGTCACACCAGTAGCTCACAACAATGGCCGCCCGGCGAGAGGCTGATGAGGGGGCTCGTGTCAGGTAGGTTTTAGCTTTTTCTATGGAAATATCGAGTTCCAAGACAAATGATATATGGAGTACTGGGTTTTCCGACTAGCTTTACAACTAAGCTATCTCCGTTAAAATCACGTTATGGAGGTGCCACATTCTCTTTAACCCTTGCCCCGGTGGCGGGTACGAGCCACCTTCGCCCTGGTGGGGGGAGGGGCTAAAAAAACCCACGATCTCAAAAACTAAGAGAGCTAGAAAAAGCGCAAAACGGCAATCGAAAGCTCTTCGAAAATGATATCGAAAATACTTCGGTCATTTTTCTTGTCAGGTCAACATCAAGGTCACCAGAGGTCAAAATAGGTCAAAATCGCTAATATGTGGTGTACTAAGAAAACCACATATATCTCAGAAACTATGATAGCTAGAAACATTTTTCTAACACCATTCGAAAGCTCTTGAGATGCGCTTTCATTACAGTAGCATTAAAATTCGTTTCAGGTCAAAGCCTAGGGAGCTACAGGTCACCAGATATTGGGCATATTCTTGGGAATGTCCATAGCCACCCATGCATAAGGGCGTTTAGTTTTTCGCTAATAGCTTCCAAACCAAACAAGATATAGCCATAGTTTATGCACCATTGCAATCCTCTCGTCAATATGAATCGAATGATATATGATATTGCTATGCCAGGTCAAATTTAAGAATTTGACCTGACCCAGGTCAACGGTCTGACCCAACTTGACCTGGTATAGTCATGATGTATATCATTTGACTTCCAGTGACTATACAAACACTTTGGTGACAAAATAAAAGCTCTAATCTTATTTTATTCAAAATTTATAGAGAAAAACACCAAAAATGCTTATTTGACCTAAGGTAACCTTTTAAAGGTCACAAGTCAAAAATTTTGGGATCAGCTCCATAAATGGGCTAAGAGCAAGTCGCAACCGATGTTTGAAGTTGATTCCATCCATACTTACTGAGAAAAGCTCATTTCGTGATTTTCCCCATGTATTGACAATGGGGAGGTCATACTCTGCACATGACCTTAGGTCACCAATATCAAAAATCCCGGAACAAATGTTGTAGCTCCTGGTGGGCCCAATATGTGGTATGAGTTTCAACTTGATCGATTAACCCTTCTTTTAGTTATGCGGTCCTAAGTATTTTTTGAGGTGAGGTCACTTCACCTGGCCTGGTGACCTGACCTGATATGACCTTGAGCCAAAATTTTCAGGAAAGATGTAAAAATGATGAAGGAAGAGCCAGACCAGGTTTGGCGGCGCTGCGCGCCGCCGTTTTTTGGTCACTTCGGAAAAACCCGAGGGGGTCTAAAAAGACCCCCACCCAGGCGAAGGTTAAACCAAAACAGCAGCTGAACGCGTTTCGACAAAGAGTCTTTTTAACATCTATGGCATGAAGATTGAGAATCCCACATGCCATAGATTATGCCATATGACAATATGACATATGTAATATGCCCAGAGATTAAAGCAGGTTAAGGTTGCCAATGACAACCCCTCATGCCATAGATGATAAAAATACTATTTGTCGAAACGCGATCATCTGCTGTGTTGATTTAAGTGAAACATACGACCTAGCTCTTAGAGAAATTGATGATCATAACCGAGCCAACGTCATTTGACCGATAGTGACCATTATCAATAAGTCGTCAAGGAATGCTGACATTGATAGCGATTTTAAGGCCTTTGGAGGCCAAATTCGCAAAACGAGAAAAGAACTTCTGAAACAACTTTTTGTGACATTTTGATCTAGCCAACACAAATTTCCGCGTACCTCTCTTTAAATTCACCGTCCTCTCCGCAGTCACGCACGGACTTAAAACCAACTCTGTGCAAGCTCAGCGGTTTTGATAAGCCCTGGATCATAGGCCCACGTCTTGGGTGGCGTGCTGAGCCACCCTGTTCCAAATGCTGCGTCCTTGAAGAGATACTGGAACGAATGTTCCGCAAAATCGTCCAACTGCGTGGTTGCACCGAAGTTCGGCGGGAACTCAGGTTTTCCCAGAGATGGTGCATACTGTGGAGAGAACGTAATCAGCTTTGCTCGACTGACGGCTCGCTCTCGGCGGGATGTGCTGCACGGTGTTGTAAAATCACTTAAATCTCCTCCAACTGCGCTCAAGACGGCTGATGTCAGCACTTTGGAGGTACTGCCCTGCCTCAGTCAGTCGACAGGGGCTAAACAAGTGTTCAGCGTGTCACCATTGAAATGTCAAACCACAAATGTTTTAACAGTTCAGGCTGCAAAAGGTGGCACATTTTCCGTTAGTAGAGTACAAATGAATACAGCATCTTAGCTGTTGAAAAACAGTGCGAGCTCAAGCTATAAACGCCAATTTAGGCGATTCTCCCGCATTTGTCTGGAGGAAACATGTCACATTTCCCACCTTGGGCTGTCACCATTTACAACAGAACAATGTTACGGTTTTCGACCCCTGTCTGTCTGCCGTGTTGGCAATAGTGCCAGACTTTAAAAACAAAATTATCGGCAGCCGTAGGGTAGCTGATGCAGACTTTTATGGCTCTGGTGCAATTAATTGTGTGCCCTGACTATGTGCTGCGCTTTCATCATCTTCAGAATCCACTTCACTGCCACAGCCATTCCCTGAGGTCGCGTCAGTGCTAGAACCGGCAGGCCAAGGCATCTTTTAAGGAAATATCAATGGGGGGAATTTCACGTGCTGACCATCATAGTCTTTTCAGGGAATCAAGACCCTATTTGGAGGGTAGAGGGGTTAATAAAACTTAGACGCCTTAGAAATAAAAAATGTGTTCCCAAATTGTGTGTTGTTCCATATTCCATAAATTATAGATTCTGTTCAGGGCTGCCAGGTTTTTTTCGGCGGCAAAAGCCAAAGCCGAGTTAGAAAAAATGTTAAAAACGGTTCAAATTTTATTTAACTGAAATGGCCAAAAAATAAATCAAGTTTTCCCACAAAAGCCAGATTTGAGACCAAAGCAACCACCGTCAGTAGGTGATGATCATGCATCTTAAGCGCTTTACCAGCAGCGGCAGCACACCACGCAAAGTGCACCCTCACGTCGCTTTTCCTCTGAGCGACCTCGACCTCAGTTAGATGGCCCTTGGGCATCCGCAGATCTCTGGACATTTTGTGTTTGACTTGTACGCAGTGGTAGTACACCATGGCAGCGCACAGACCGGTCACTACACTGCCTTCTGCTGGAACCAGTCGAAGGCTAGGTGGTACCACTTTAACGATACCAGTGTTAGGGAAGCACCGGCCGAAGAAGTAGTAAAAGGGCGACAGCGTACATGCTCTGTTACGCAGCCAGAGATGCTGTTTAAATGTTTCAAAAGTGGTTTTCTTTCGAGTTATCATTAGCAGAATATGGTGGCATTGAAGTAAGAAGTTCACAAAAACTATCTACCTGCGTGTTATGCGTGTTTTTGTATTGTATTTTTTGAACTGTAAATATAATATACTTAACTGGTTCTGTTTGAAGTTGAGAGTTAAAGCACCAGAATCTTGCTTATAAACTATGGAGGAGTCGGGGGAAAAAGGAGGTCGGTCGCTTTGGGGGCAAAAGCATAGTTTTGCCCCGAGATCTTCCATGTGGGGGAGGGCAAATGCCTTTTTGTCCCCTTAGATCCGCCACTGATCGTCCAGGTTGCTGGAGACAGCAACAAGAACAATGGACATCCGAAAGTTTTTTCAGCAAGAAGGTAAGCGAGCAACGATGAGTGTTACTACAACGGAAAAACGTGGCGTTAGCTAGTTAATCTCGAAGTTCCTGCTCACAACAAAGTTTTGTTCTAAAACCAATAGTTGTTTGATTTGGGCCAGTTGCTACCCTGTGTCCATGTCCCTAACATAACCCGGAAACTTGTGCAGGGACGCAGCCAGAGCCTCAGTATGGGAGGGGGCACAGCACCTTAGAGGGGCACTTTCGAGGAAAAGAGGCACTTAAACGTCGCCAGGAAAACTCTGGAGTGTCTCAGTCTGTCTGGCTGAATCCTGCCGCCTGAGAAAACTAGGACACCTCTGGGTTTTCATGGGCTGCTTCACATAGGCACCCAATTTTCTTCGGAGTTGAGCGTCTGAACTGGTTCGGGGCCCTGAGTTGGCCAAAGCAGATCTAGGGGCTCTTTAAGGGAATATCCCGCTTCGTTAAGTTCTATTAGGGAATGTTTCGCGATTTTTTCCCGATTTGGCTCACCCAAACGAGTGGTTTGGCCCCCAAAAGTTGCTTCTAGATCCGCCAATGCACGGGAACCAATGAGGGGCACGTTCCCCTGCATCCCTTTGGCTGCGTCTCTGATCGAGGGGCACATTCAAACTAAACACAATTATAAAAGTTAAAACAACAGTTAAAATTGTCAAACACATTGGGGCACCAGAGGTCAAGAACATCTCAGGTTGGGTACCTACTAGGGTAGCGCATATTTGATGAAGTTTTGAAATTTATGGGTGGGGGTGACTTTTCCCATTATTTGGATCATTCTGAGTCCATTGACACCAAAATCAGCAAAATCAAATAATTTCTAGGGGTCGCGCATCGAGCTCAAAGTTTTCGATTTTGCCAAAAATGTGCCAAAAACGGACAAAATCATTCATTGATTATTGGGTTTTAGGGGCGCGCCAACCTGCGAGGCCATATAGCGCCCATAACACTTCTCTGCAGTCAAAGCTTATAATTTTGTCTGTCTTTAGGGGAAAGTAAAGTCTCGTCTAAAGCGAAATAATATTTACATTAAATAGTGATTCTTTCACATCGTAGTTATAATTCTCACTGCACGGATACATGAACACAGATTCAAACAGGTTTGCCGCGCCGGCAGGCGCCCGGCGCGAGGCGCCGGGGCATCACTTCCGGCGCCCACCCCGCACCAACGGACCCAGGGGCCCGGGGGCGCGGGGGCAGCCTAGACGCCGGACCTTGGCCCGACGTCTAACGGAGGCCCTCCCCGTCGCTCCGAGACTTGAAAGGCCCCGGAGCGAAAGGGGGACCCGCCAAATCGGCGCCAGGCGCCTATCAGCGCGGTTGTCTACCACAACACGCTTTTAACCAGGATCAAATATTATCGTAAAGTCAATGTCTCTAAGATAGGACAGCACCCGTTCAACCATACTGGAGTCACGGCCGATCAATTCTAAGTGTGGACTCCTGCCGGTGCACGCCAAAATGCAAAGACCTGTGTCTAGCATATTCCGGGCACGAGACCAGCACGTGTCGGACCGACAGGGGCGCCGCACATCGCCGACATTGTGGTCGAGGTTCGCCGCATAACAGATATCGGTGAGTGGCCAGCGTGTGGCCAGTCCGCAATCGACACAACGCCACTTCCTCACGGCGGTTAGGCCGCAGCGAGGATGGCCACTCACCGATCTCAGGTTTGATAACTTTCAACTTGTTATCTATTATATCATTCCATTGTTCTTGCCATACACTGCAAAGGTGGGTACGTATGTATGGGTACAAATCTCTAGCGGGGACTCGTTGCGCACGCCTGCAGGGCCAACGGGAAGCACGTCGGGCCGCTGCGTCTGCCACTTCATTCAATTGTATTCCAACATGACTTGTGACCCAGCAGAGTGTTACATACTTTCCCAGTCTGGCGAGACGGGTTAAGCGCAGGACAATGTTTAAAACAAGTCCATCACTTGGGTTGAAACCACTCACAGCTTGAATGCTTGAAGGCTATGGGTGAAAATAACGTATTTCGTGGCATCACTAACTTTGATAAAGCATAGAGCTTTATCCAAGGCGGTGAGTTCAGAGGTGAAAACCGATGCAAAAGATGGAAGTAAGAAATTTATAGTTACTGTATCCGTAACAAAAGCGCATCCCACTCCAACTTCAGTTTTTTGATCCGTCAGTGTAGAACGACACATGATCTGCATACTGTGCGATGTGTTCGAGCGCCAATCTTTTAAATTCAGTAGGGATAGTATCGGATTTGGTTTTCCCTGTGAGAGTCATGTCGGTTTTTGGGCAGATAAGTTCCCAAGGAGGGATGTCTCAAAGCTCGCTATGAGTCACAGCACGCGGCTGGATACCACTTTCGGCCGAGAAACGTTGGACGCGTACGCCCAATGGGATTCCTCTTCGCACGTTCACAAACAGCCGTAGCATGTTCCGCGAGAAAACTGCGTTATATGTTTGGTGTGACGGAGACTGAGCCAGCTTATAGGCGTAACGCTGCCCGAGCAGGCGCCGTCGCAATGCGAGAGGTGGTTCATTTGCTTCCACCGACAACCTGGAGCACGGTGTTGTCCTAAACTCACCTGTAGCCACTCGGAGTGCACTATGGTGAATTGTATCTAAACAGCGTTTAGCTGATTCCGACGCAGAATCGTATACAAAACAGGCGTAAGCCATCTTGGAACGAACAAGAGACCGATAGAGAATGAGAAGTGTCTTCCTGTCCGCTCCGTACGATAGACGAGATGCACATTTCAAGGCATTTAAAGATTTAAAACACTTGTCACGTATATGCCTAATGTGTGCATTGTATGTCAGCCGTTTATCAAACGTTACTCGGAGAAACTTTGCTGTCGGTTGGAAAGTGATAGTTTTACCGCGCAGCGATACCATAGGTTCCGGACAGGTCCTGCGCCTGCGACAGAAATGAACACCAGCGGTTTTTTTCGGTCGAAAAATATAATCAATTTTTACTACTCCAGCGTTCCAAACGGTTCACGGCCAGCTGGAGTTGACGTGATAGTGAAGATGTTGTTGAAGATGTTGTCCATATTGCAATATCGTCCACGAATATGGAACTCTGTATGGATGATGGGAGGGATGTTGTGACGTCATTTATGGCTAAAGCGAAGAGACAAATGCTTGAAACGCTCCCCTGTGGGATGCCCTCTTCCTGATAAAATGCATTGGAGTACATGCCACCGATCCTGACGCGAAAAGTCCTATCAGTCAGGAAGTTCTTCATCTAAAGACCCATCTGGCCACGAATACCACACTGATACAATTTTAACAGGATACCATGTCGCCACGCTGTGTCATAGGCGGCAATGGCGTCAAAGAACACGGCTCCAAGGTGTCGCCCCTCTCTGAACGCACATCGCACTGATGTATCCAGAGACACCAAGTGATCCACCGTGCTCTGGCCTTTGCGGAAACCGCACTGGTTGTTACTGAGAATACCTCGGCTTTCCAGATACCACACGAATCGCACATTCACCATTTTTTCGAAAAGTTTGCACATGCAAGAAGTCAGCAATATTGGCCTAAAGGGTAAAGGGTCTGAGCCAGACTTGCCCGGTTTCATAATAGGAATCACTATGGCTTCCCGCCACGCCGGAGGGAAATCGCCAGACTCCCACATCACATTAAATGTGGCAAGCAGTGCCCTCAGCGCATATTGCGACAAGGCTTTCAACATATAATTATGTATAAGATCTGGTCCCTCAGCTACAGAACGAAGGGCACGGATCGCTGCCACTAGCTCGTGCATCTAAAACGGCTGGTTATAGGATGGCGTGTCAGTAGTGGTAAAATCTATAGGTCTCTGTTCGGCTAGGTTTTTATGTCTCATAAATGTATTATCGTCTCTCAAAGGGCTACAGCGCTGTGCAATCGCATTGCCTATACAGTAAGCCACTTCAGCTGGGTTGAATATTGTTCTGCCAGAAACGTTTGGTGTTGGAAGATATGTGGGGACCGACGTGCCGTCAATGCGGCGAATTTGGGCAAATACCTGGGACAATGGTGTACATCTATTCAGTCTGCTTACATAATCCCTCCAAGACTTCCTTTTAGCTTGTTTTATGGTGCGTCTGCAGGCGGCTCTGGCCTGTCTATAGATATTTAAGCTGTATAGCGTGGAGTTTCGTTTAAACTGTCGGTAGGCACGTCGTCGTTTACGAATAGCGTTCCGGCAATCCTCGCTCCACCACGGAACCGGTGGCCGCTGCGGGTTTTTTATGTTTGGGGGGATACTGGCATGGGCTGCGTCTCGGAGTATGGTCGAAAACTCGTCCACTGTGAGTGGCTCTCCTGTCGACATATTCTCTACGTAATCATTTACGAGAGAATTAAACAGGGACATATCTGCGTTTTTAAACTTCCACCGTTGCGGTCTCGTGCCTAAAACAGGTGCACCGTCACAGGTCACAAAAACAGGGAAGTGGTCACTTCCCATTGGATCACTGTTTACTGACCATCTAAATGTAGCAGCCAGCTGAGGGCTGCAAATGCTCAGGTCTAAAGCTGATTCGCGACCAGATGGAGTGGTAAAATGTGTTGGTTCTCCTGCGTTTAAGACATAAATTCTTATAAATTTAATTAATTAATTACATAAATTCTTATTTAATTACATAAATTCAAATAAAACGCTCGAGGTGGCGGCCCCGAGTGTTTGTACCTTCACATCCCCATGCAGTATGGTGCGCGTTAAAATCCCCCATGAGAAGGATTGGGGGTGGTAGTTCGGACATGAGCATGTTTAATTCTGGCGAGGGCAGGTCTACCCCAGGGGGCAGGTAGACGGAACATAATGTAATCTGCCGTCGATTGAAGTATATGCGCGCTGCGATAGCTTGTAGCCGTGTCTGGAGTAGGATCTGTTTTGCTGGTAGATTGTGATTTACTGCTAAAAGAACGCCGCCGTAGGCGACCGGGTTGCGTTGCATGTCTTTTCGGTACGTGCGGTAACCTCGAAGGGAAAATTGAGTCTCTTGTGACATTTTCGTTTCCTGCAGGCATATTGCTGCTGGTCCATGGTCTCTTATAATAACTCGCAGATCCTCAGCACTTGTCCGAACTCCACGGCAGTTCCACAGTATAAAGGTGTTCATGAGGAAGGTGGTAGGGAGGAGGTGCAGCTTATGTCCACCCAGACGGCCATAACCCGTTGAGCTGTGTCGAAGCAAGCAGGGATGCATAGAGCGGAGTGGGGGTCGCCACCGCAAAACCACCGTAGGCAAAAATGCTACCAAAAACAATTTTTGGGGGTCTGAAAGTGTCGTAAACTAAAAGTGTTTCCAGGAGGCAACATTGTCTCCTGCACATATGGGACATAGGCATTATGTTCAAGTGGAGTACCCTTCAAGTTCAAAGGTTAGTCCGAAGGTCTCCGCAATTCAACGGTGAGATATAGTTCATATGTAAAAGGGAAACAGGCTTTGGCTGCAGGTCAATCACTATTTCCAGTGAGGGCCTGGAGGCTCATGGTGCTTTTTGGGGGTATAGGAGAGGCCCACTGTGTCTGCCTTCTCGGGTGAAAGAGCTCCTTTCGCTGCCGCTTGAGCAGGAGCGAGCACGGCTAACAGAGGTAGCATCACGGTCCTTAAGCGAGGCGGCAGGGCGCTTGGTGCTCCCACGTGCCGGCACCGGACCCTCAAATGCGGCTCGCAGTGTCTGCACTTGTGTGTTTGGGGAGTCAGTGTCACGGGTGGTCCCCTGTCCACCGGGCGGAGGACCGGGAGCCGGTACCCCAATTGGAGACCAGTTTTTACGTCTGACCGTGGAGGCCTGTCTTCCTCCCCGGCCAACAGTTGTCCAGCCTCCGGAACCGTCCGGAGGCTCAGGGGTCGGGGCACCATCCCGACCCGAGTCCGCGGCCGGAGCAGAGGCCCGCTCCGGCCCCCCGGCCGCAGACGGGGCCGGGGAGGGAAGGGCGGGGAAGAATCCCGCCCAGTTCCCCCGCCACCGGCCGGAGCCGGGGGCGGTGGGGGTGGAGGAGGCACCACCTCTGGGTCAGGTGCCGGGGCAGCGGGCTGGTTAGTGAAAACCAGCCCCATCCTTCCCATCCAGGCGGACAAAGTCCGCCACGGAGAGGGATCGGATGGCCTCCTCCCGCGTCATCATGGAGGCTGCGTTGACCGCTGCTGAAGGAACACGGGTCCTAGCAGCGGCGGTCACCTGTGAGTAAGACTGCCGAGGATGGGAGACCTCATAGGCCTCCCTGGCCTCATGGAAACTCACATTTCGAGCTACCATCAGAGAGATAATCTTTCTCCCGCTTAAAAACGGGACATTCCTTGTCGAAGGCAGAGTGGGCCCCCTGCAGTTCACGCAGTACGGCGACTCTTTATCACAGTCGTTCTTTGTATGTTCTTCACAGCCGCACCAGCTACACAGCTTTTTACCTCTACAAGAGGAAAGCGTGTGACCGTACCGTTAACAGTTAAAACATCGCAGAGGGTTTGGCACGTATGGCCTCACCCCAGTCCTGATATATCCGACGATCACATGGTCTGGTCGATCAGTTCTATCAAAAGTCAACATCACGGTGTTTGTTTCCATCAACTCGCCATTCTTTCTAAACCTCATTTTTCTTGCTCCAACAACTCCGAAGCTACTCAGACCTTCTACAATGTCCTCTTCCGAAACATCTCTCAACTCTGCACATCTGATCACACCCTCTGAAAAGTTTTTGGTGAGATGTGGAGTAATGGACAAATTAGTTGTTATTGTTTGCTTTCCGCCTTGACTACGCTTGGAGTATGTCAGACTTGTTACCCTTAATGCACGTTCGGCGTCCTCATACTTAACAAACTCGACCTCAAGTTGTCCATCACGAAGGCGTTGGCAATTTTTTTACTCGGCCCATGCGGTCACACGCTTCTCTGCGCTGGAAGGACGAAAGGGATGACAAGGGACCATCTAGGCCCCGTATGATCACAACGCGGGGACATGACGGTTTCGGCAGTAGTGCCGCGGCTGAACGAGACGGTGCATTGGAATCCATAGGTGCGGGTCCACCAACCTGAGAGCGGGAAGGGCCAACAGTAGGCTGGTCCAGGACGGGGTTGGGTGTGGGGGTGGAGGGGTTTTTGTATGAGGTTGCCATGAGAGTGAGATTTATAATCAATCCACACGAGCACGTCCCCCTTCCAACGAGGGTGCTACTAGGCGTGCCGACGTGCCGGTGAATTATACGAGGGGAGACGCCGCCGCTACAGAGGGGGAAGAGAGACTCACCAAACCCCCCTGCCCCGACGACGGTCCCCCCTTGCACCTAGCCTGGACGACCCCGGGCGGGGCGCGGACACCCCTCCCTCCCCGGGTGAAGTCGGGACCTCACCAAAGAGGGGAGGAACAGCCGAGCCCCACCAAAGGCCGGCAGACTTTTACAATGCTGCTACTCTTGTCGATCCCTTCAAGAGTTCCCCGCCCTTGCGGAAATCCGGACCAAAGTAGAGTGTTGCTAGAGGCACACGAACCAAACAGTGCCTACCTCAGCTCAGCTACCAGGACTCCTTCATCCCGGGGTACGGGTCGGTGCGCAGCTCACCTTAAAAAGACAGGCGCCCCCACAAGGCCTCATCGGAGCAGGCGACTACCACCTGCTCGTCACAACTGATTCCCGGCTGGTCCGAGAGAAGTGAGCCCCCGGGTCGCAGGGCCGGCGACTAGAGGGATCCAATCGTCAGTCACACGAGCCGGAGGCCCACATACACCCAGACCATCCAGGAATCAGAGGCACGTGCGGGGACGCCCATGACACTGGGAAAAGGTGGTTAGCTGGGAAGTTATGAGTTGGGAAAGGAAGCGGGTCGGTCTGCGCTGTCCAGCCCAGCCGCGCGCCACACGCGACCGAGATGTCCACACTCAAGACGAGCAAGAGTGCACACATCCCCGCCACCCACGGAGACACGCCAGGCTAGACATCGCAGACAGTGGATAGGAGGGGTATTTAGGAGTGGACAGAAAGGATACGGGTGGAAAGGCATGGATACACAAGGAAATAAGGAAAGAAGAGGAAAAGGAACAAGGAGTGGGTGGGATTTGAAGTTAGGAGGGCTAAGAAAGGATGAGGATGGCAGTTTCGATTTGGCCTCTCGCCCGAAGGCCAGGGGCACAACCCATCCTGCCAACTGGGGTCGCGGGTGTAGTCACATCCCGTATCCAATTATCCATGTGCCGGACCAGTCAGCAGGTGCCAACAAGTCCCGCAGATAAAAATTGGTCCCCTGCGGGGACAAAATTATTTATAAATATTAAACCACATATAGTAGCCTAATTCTGACCTTTTCAGGTTCAAGAGGGGCTAATTATCTTTCAATTTGTGCTAGTTTGACTTGTTTACATTGGTTGGTTCACCTTGCAGGTCATTTTTGTGCAACATTTTACGTTTTCCTGAACTTGGGCCTCAATGCGCCTATACAGAGGACAGAGAACCATACAGCTCGAGTTTTCACCACTATTTCTCTTTTTAAGGACTGTGCAATTGCTGTTACATGCTAGCAGATTTACGGGGGGGGTGAGTGATCTGCCCCACAATGGCAGCATACAGGCGTGTCAAGACCAGATTGTTTCCTAATCTGTGTGGCATTTACTTGATGCCTCGATGCCGCTCTCGGTCCAGCTCCCATGTGCTCGCGATAATCGAAATCACTCGCACTGAAGAGAGGGTTCCCTTTGATTCTGACTTCCGAGGAAAGAAACTTTACCATGTCAGCTAAACTAGTCATCCTATCTTCCGTTTCTACTATTCTATCAACCTCACGCAGAAATCTATCCTGGAGATACATCGGAATTTTACCCATAATCTCACGTAAGGTGCGAGAGTGGTCTAGCTGGGCACCCGGGACCCCAGACACTGTGTTTCGCACCTCTGTCAAATATATGACTAACTGATCCAATTCCTCGATTTTTCCAGCAGATACTTTGGGCCAGGATCTTATCTTCTCCACATATGATTCAAGAAGCTTATGACGGCTTCCGTACCGCTGATCAAGAAGTTGCATTGCCTCTCCATAACCGGCTGACCTCAGAGAAAGGCAACTCCTGACTATTTGCCTCGGTTTCCCCCTTGTGAATTGTTGCAAATAAAAAATTAATTCATTCGCGTCCTGGGTCTTTGTGGCAATTCGTGATTCGAATGCTTTCACGAACAGTGGGTACTCCTGGATATTCCCGTCAGACGGGGTTACCTCAGCCGGGGGCAACAGCGATCTCTGAACGTGAGACGCCAGGGTATCGGAGGCAGCTCCAGCGATATTGGACGCATTGGTTTCAATTTTGTACTCTTGTGCTACTGATGCAGTGGGGAAATGTCCCAGTTTAGCCAGTTTTAATTGCAAATCCAGCTGTTCACGACGTGAATCTATCCTACTCTGTTCTGCCTTCAAACTAAGTTCTTGCTGAGCTAACGTTTCTCTTCCCTTCAATATCCTCAGCTAAACAAGTAAAGACTCTGCATCCTCCGGCTGAGCATCAGAAGCTTCCAGAACTACAGGGTTTGCAGAAGCCCCCAAATTTGATGCCATCCGTTCCGACTCCATAGCGTCCCATAGCCTATTAACCAATTCTGATTTATTTCCCTCTGTATCTAAGCCTCTATTAAGTAGCTCTTGCTCCAGATCAGAAACCTTGAATTTAGATGTAAGCTCATCTTTGTTTAAGCTTTCCATAACTAGACTCTGACTCAAATGTGACACAGCTGACCTATGGAACAGAAAGTTCTGAAATGATTGCTCGAATGCCAAATTTAAACGTGTGAGCGACTGCAATCCACCACCGGACTCTGCACCGAACTGACAGGGTACAAAGCAGACAGGAGAAGGCTATGGAAAACAGCACAATTATTCCACAGACAAGCATAAAGGAAGTTTGGACGGAATGGCAATGCAGGAGATACTCTAATATAAATAAATAATTATCTGCCCGCACCCCAGCCCACGATGCATTGCGGTCTGCATAAAGCTCACTAAACACAAATTAGGTCGAGTGAGGATAATTACTATCATTCAAGCATACATTACGAAACAATTACTTGCGAAATTGTAGTACATATCACTCATATTCTAACAATTACCACTGTAAAGCTGCACTGTAGGGACCGCGTAAATCACTGTCTTGCTGCCGAAAACAAAATCCCCCGATCACTCCGCTCAAACTGGGACGATACCTTTAGCTGTATCCACGCTATGCTCGGTGCCACTGAAGCTCCAACGCCGCTGCCGCAAAGTACCGCGGCACGAATTCAGGAGTGGCGACATGCCGTCGACGGGGGTGACGAAGCTGCCTCTAGAAGCTAAGTGGAAACTGTTACTGCCACGCGCCAATCCCGGAAAGAGGCTGAATACCGAAACCAATTCTTTATTGGTGCAAGTCGTTTCTGCCGAAACACAGTCACTATGGCCAACACGGCCACAGCCGTTATGCATAAATGAAGCAGAGGCCTCACGACTAATCACGAGACTTGCAATAAACATGACCGGAAAATATTACATCTCATTAACTTTCACAAAAATGTTAATAACTGAGCTTTCATTGGCACATGGTCAAACGAACTTCGAAGAAGGAAACACGTTCTAGCCCTAACAGCGGAGACAAATACCTGCTAACCCCCAAACCTACCAACTTATTGCGCTTCCGGGGATTCAACGGTAACAGTCATTCCGCAAGCCCACGGCGGCAGTTCAGCACGGGCCATCTCCAGGCCACTGCACGAGTGCTGCCAACTTGGTGCTAGGTGCCGCCAAACTGCACCATAGCCGCCCGAAACCTACAAGACGTGCGACATGTCACCTGCACTATCAACCATTGCCTAAAGTATAATTGTCAGATCGAATATCGGTTAAATTACAGCCTTACAACGGTATCCACTTATCAAGGAAATTGTCACGTACGCAAACCGTTAACAAGCGTCAACTTACTGGGCCTGAAGACCTCTGCACACACCCTCTCGCTACGGCGTCTCAAAACGGAAAGGCCGCCGCCTCTCAGCCCGTGACCCGGGTCAGCGCTGGGTGGGATGACGTCAGAACCGCGAATTTAAAGCCATCATTATGAGCAATGTTAAGTCCGAATAAAAAATATAGACGATACCAAATTCAAGCTAATAAAAAACAATAGAGGCGACGCGGTAAGAAACACATATCGAACACCCAGTAACTGGAGCATCAGCATTCAACACTAAACTGACGACAACCCAGCTCAGGCCGCTCACAGATACCGCCATCTAGCGACCGTCACGATAACTAATTGGACAGGGCACCACGTCCAAAGAGTGTCGCTCCAAGAGCCAAAGCCATGGCATTAACGGGCATTAACAAGCTCCTTCGAACACGGTCGCAGAGTGCCCAACTTGTTTCGTACACTGCGGACGTTTTGCGATATAACTTGCAGACTTGAAAGATTTGCTGATGTTGGTCCAGGGTTCAATTCGATGTCGCCAGATATAATGAGGCGAGTGATGTTGAAAGTTGAAGTCGAATTCGGATGGTGAGGAATCGACGTGTGGAGGTATTTTAGAGCCTTCCCGAGTCTGGTCGCTTGACACGCCCCTGCGCGTGGTGATACATGCCCGGAGTCAGATTTCCTATGTAGTCTGCTCTCTCGGAAACCTGCTCACAGGCTCCTTAGAATGTTCCCGAAGGGGCACCCCTAATAACGCAGGGCCGGTTCTACGTTTTTCCGGATGCTTACAGGTGAATGTATACCGCCACCACAACCTGACCATGAAAAATATTAAAGTTCACCACAGCTCAAGGCTTGTATAGTCCTAATCCCATGAAAATCGGTAAAAAGAGACGGAGCGGCTGCACCGTGACTGGCTTGAGCCGCAGTCATGTGCAGCCGCTCCGTGTGACGATTCAGCTGTATAATCAGCGTCCTGGGAAATTTGGATATCTTGGTGAACAATTAAAAATAATATAAAAATCATATGAATTTGACCAAAATAGATGGTCAAATTCATATAAGAAGAATGAATATCACCGTTCTCATGCCATCGCAATTTAGAGTACCTTTTTCTCATGGCTTTAGATGGGACAATTTCGTTGGTGATGTGGTTACCTACAGCCCCTCCAAAGTTAGTTCGCAGCAATATACTGTTACGGCGTACAAATGCGACTGCTCCATAGGGCTTACGTGTTAAATTGCTCATTTTCAACCACGTGCTAGCCACAGCCTATGGCTGTTGGAAAAAATATAACGTCGTCATTGGAAGGATTATTCCCTGCCCTTTCCACTTTCCATTTGGCATTTTTACGTCAGCTGTACAGAAATGCCTAAAAAAATCGATTTCCGAGAACCATGCAAATGTAAGCCGCAAATTTTCCGGCGTACACCCCGTAGGCCGGCGGTCGCGTAGCGCAGCGGTTAGAGCGACAGTCTAGAAATCAGACGACGGTGAGTTCGAATCCCGGTCTTGGCTTCGGCTTTTAACCATTCGGGTGGAGTACTGAGAGTGATATGGTTGTTTTTACTCAATCAAGTGAGTGCTTAGAACTCTTCGTCAACATTCAGATGTTTCACTACATGACCAAGGATAGAGATGCCACTTTGTTACCCACTTCCCAAATTGGGAGAAGCGGACAATATGGAATACCAATGGGTCAAAGCAAGGAATGTCAGTAGTTATGTAAAAATAATAATAATTATCCGGCTTAATGACGCACCAACCGCCAATAGAGGAGGCAGCATGGTTCCCTGTTTCGTTTTGGGTTATAATTCCCTCTCTGACCCGCCCCTGCTGATTTTGTATAATTTGGGGCACCTGGACACTATTTTGGCTGTTAGCGAAACCGTTTCAAACAACACGTATGTACATGTATGTATATAATTTTATCACAATGGCTTCGTCCATAATTGGGAATACCCGTCGACGATTGAATAAATAAATTGAAATTGAAAAACACCGGCTAATATAACAATGATACTAAAACGTAATAGGCGGATCCCGGGGGCGGGCAAGGGGGGCACGTGTTCACCCCTGATCGACCCCCGGCACCTCCAGAAATGAGCACGGCGCCCCCTGAAAGGTCGATGGCGCCCCCTGAAATGCCGCTTCCCACTCCTCCCTCCAGGATGCGAAAATCGGCACCTACCGATAGCATTTGGCACCCATCTGATAGGTTTTTCCCGTCAAAAGTGGCGAACCCGGACCGGATGGCGCCCTACCCCCCCGAAGGTGCCCCCCGGTCGGCAATCCTAGATCTGTCTATGTAAAACGCCAACAGGGAAAGGGGGAATTTCTGAACTTGTCTCTGGTCAAATACCAATACCAAAATGCGTAGATAGTGATAATCTGCAATTTTTACATGACGGTACTTTTTTAATTTCCACGTTTGCGGGTAAACATGATTTCTTAGGTGCCTGACATAAAGCTTTTAATATGTTTTTCATAAAGATGAAACGGGAATTGTTCTATGTAGTCTGGCAATACCTTCGCTTTTTCACACAGCCGCAAGAAACTCAACACGAAAAGAAAGCAAACTTCGTCGTAAAACAACATCCAATCATCAAATTCGAAATATACTTGAAACAAATCTGAAGGACATTGGAAAAAACTCTCTGCATCCACCTGGGGCCCTGGATCAACCCTCCCTGGATCCGCCTACGTCAACCACAATGAAAAAGTTCAAGCACCTGCGATTAATGCAAACATCAACATTCAAAAGAAACTATCTGAATTCAATATCTACTGATAACTCGTTGATAGCTTCCGTGCAGTGGTGGATACGAGGCAGAGGGCTAAGGCCCCAAGTCCCCCGTGTTTAAGTGCCTATAGCTAATACATAGGCGGAGACTGATGATTATTTGAGTTTTAGAGCACTTCAGCCGCAGAGGCTATATGTGCCTGTCTGTAACGCATTACATAATTCCGTCATTCCAAGATTGGTTTTATTAGCTAGACTGGCATATACAGAGAGTGCAAAGGCGGAGACTGATCTGAGGCGTTGGTGGGTGGTGGTCGAGTCCGCTAGCCCCCCCCCGCTCCCCACCTCAAAATGAAGTCCTGGATCCGCCACTGATTCCGCGCAAGTGTATTGCCAAATGTCACAATGAGGTCTTCCTAGCATACACAATAATTATCCAAATAGCTTCAATATTTGATTAACCACCCCACACCGCCGCCAACTGCTCCATCAATGACTATAATAACTTCATCACAATCTTAAACAATAACCATAAAGTGAACAAACGAAATACGGCTCAAGTACCAAACTAAAAAGTTCTTCGCTTTCTTGCTTTTCGACTACATTTTATCGTTCCATGAGGACATTTTTTTAGCTTTTAATGACGTTTTTCGTTTTCTTCTTTGGCGTAGTGTAGCTTGCCCAATACATTTCAATGGTGCGAACTTGTTTGCAGTGACCGGCATTCTCAGGTTAGGTCAGTTCAAAACTTTATTGGTTAGGTAAGAATTGTGTATGCCGGAGGTGTAACCGCTAAAAAGCGCTGTGAGGGCTATAAACGATGTCAAACTGTACTTCTTTCAGGTAGGATAAAATGTGTTTGATGTCTAAGACGTGATAGTTTCCTAGACACTACTCCAAAGAGACAGATGGGAAGAATCGACGCATATGCCTCTTGAGATTGTCTTAACAGTCTACCACGGATAAAACATGTTCAACAGTAAGGCGGTTGCCACAATGTCAACACAGGTTGGGAGCAGAGCGATTCAGAGATTGTCGCGCTAATGCCCCGTCTGATGCGTTTGAAAGATCATTCAGTACCATCTATCCTGCACATGCACTGTAGCTCCCTCAACAGCAGATGCAGCCGCCGCGCAGACTCCAGCGACGAGCACGGTTAAGGAGACCGTTGCGACAGGCTGGTGAGCAGAGCTGGTGAAGTGGCAGCAGAGGGGGAGTACACAGGAGACCGCTAACACAGGCTGGTGAGCAGAGCTGGTGAAGTGGCAGCTGAGGAGGGAGTACACAGGAGACCACGGCGCTACAACAGGCTGGTGAGCAGAGCTGGTGAAGTGGCAGCAGAGGGGGAGTACACAGGAGACCGCTAACACAGGCTGGTGAGCAGAGCTGGTGAAGTGGCAGCAGAGGGGGAGTACACAGGAGACCGCTAACACAGGCTGGTGAGCAGAGCTGGTGAAGTGGCAGCTGAGGAGGGAGTACACAGGAGATCGCTAACACAGGCTGGTGAGCAGAGCTGGTGAAGTGGCAGCTGAGGGGGAGTACACAGGAGACCGCTAACACAGGCTGGTGAGCAGAGCTGGTGAAGTGGCAGCTGAGGGGGAGTACACAAGAGACCACAGCGCTACGACGGGTTGGTGAGCAGAGCTGTTCAGTCAGTGAGGTGAGCAGAGCTGTTCAGTCAGTGAGGTGAGCAGAGCTGTTCAGTCAGTGAGGTGAGCAGAGCTGGCAGAGCAGTGGATGGAGCACACAAGAGAAGGAGACAAAGCCATCATCACCTGCAGCAAACCCGCGAATAGTTGTCAAAGCATCCTTGCCTGAGAGGAGACAATCCACGATTATCGAATAACTGAGCTTTGTAGAACAAAATCATACAAGTTACGTTCATGTACGCAAAATACTTCTCTCCAAAATAATGTTAATCAATTTATGCAATTTGTCTGTACTTCCTATCTTGCTTGCAAAGCCGCCCTTTTACATTGAGTGTCAAACTCAAGGAAACTCAGAAGATTGCAGAAGATTAAGTTTCTGAAAATTTCAGGAAAACTACTTTTTCATGATTTTCCCTGGTCATAGGCGGATCTAGGGGGAGGGCAAAGGGAGGAAATTGTCCATCCACTCCCCACTCGACCCTCGGTATCCGGAAGGGTCGATGACAGACCCCGAAGTGTCGATTTCCACCCCCCCCCCTTCCCAGGATGCGAGTTCCAGTGCTCCTGGGATAGGAATAAAGGACATAGGATTTGCTAGTCCTATGAAAGTCGCATAGAATTAATCGCATGGGACCAAGTTGCATAGGATTTGTAGTCCTCTGCAAGTTCCATAGAGTTTGCCAGCCAAATGCATGAGGAAAGGGTTAGTTATCATCATCGAAGTCGGGGGCTTAGGGCGCGCCGACAACGAAGGTAATGTGGCATCCATAACACTGAATAGAATATATACAAATAGGTTTCAACAACTCACGGGGCTAAAGGTGTGTCAAAGGTTAAAATATAAAAATACGTGAATAAAAATAGGAAAGCACAGACAGTTCAAATCATACATCAGGTCGGCTAGTAAATAACATAAAAATCGATGCTCCTCAGAAACGATGAAACCTCCACGGTCGCAAACTATCCTCAGAGACACTCCAATGAGGGTGATCTCCCGAGATGTCTAAACCTCTCAATCTCATAATACCGGCTAGAGACGAGAACATGTCTCACACTTAGCGGGTCACCACAGCGCGGGCGGTCTGGTGGATCACCTCTGCTCAAGTGGAAAGAGTGCGTGGCGAGGGTGTGGCCAATCCGCAACCTCGACAGGATAACATCCTCTGTCCTGGATCCAGCACTGCTCGAAAACCATTTTCCTAGTTTATATTTTATGTTTCTGAACTTGGCTCCCCTGGAATCCTCGTCCCATCTCCGCTGCCAGTCATTCAATAAAAGCTTTTAAACAAGAGCATACACGTCGAAGAATGGGACATGAAAACCAGGGGGAACATCACTTTCTACTGCAGCCTTTTGCATCTGCCCGCTCATTGCCGCTGATGCCACAATGGCTTGGAATCAACACACTCTCAACATGCTTCCCTTTTCCTTCGGACCGTGCAGCCTCTGTCTTATGAGAACCAAGAGAAAGGATGACGATGCACCATAAAAATAAAACGACTGCAATGCCTGTAAAGAGGACAGTGAATTGGTGACAATAACGAACTGACTAGCCCTCGGCCTGGACACCTGATCCAAAAAACAAAAAATCTTATATAATTCAGAGCTAAAAAAGACGCTTCGCACGGCAAACTAGAACCCATCTCGACACCATCACCAACAAATGCACATCCCGTGCCATTATCACTTCTCGAGTCATCTGTGTAAAAGCGGACGTGATTTTCAAAAGACTCAGAGCAGAGATCAATAAATAGCTGGCGCGTCCCTTTGGGTGGCAAATGTTTGCATTGTTCGAGCACGTTCGTGTTTGGTTGACTGCCGACACAATCCGTGGTTCAACATTAGATACCTCATTATGTTCAACAAGGTCTGTATCAATGCCAGCCTCTGTCAGCCAAGTCCGGATCCTTACCCCCGGATGGCGGGCTGAAGCATGCGAGCCAATATCGATTCGACGGAGCTGGGCGTCACCAAAAAGGTTTGATATGTGGGGTGTTGTGCTGAATGTTCAGGAGAATCACAGATCAGTGACCCCTGACCCAAACTGTAGGCCTGGATCCATACCGTCCCCGGAGTGGGACAGGAGCTTAAGTAGCGGTCCCGGTACCGGAATAAGAGATGTGTGACAGTGCACACAGAATGGTGCACCGTCACACACATCCAAAATCACCCAGCAGTGGTGCAAGACCCACTTGAAGGGTTTTGGAACGAATACACGTGGCCCCCCTCAAGTCCAGATGTCAACCTTACAAACTTCGCCATAAGGTCCATCCTGGAGAAGGATGCGTGTCCGACGCCACACAGCAGCAGCACCAACCTGAAACTGGTCCTTGACACTGCATGGTCCAACCAAAGTGATGGTGTTGTATTTGATTATATTTGAAGCTAACCCGCGCCCCGGTAGGCGTCCGGCCTACCTTCGCCATGGTGAGGGGTGCTTGAACGCTCATCCCCCTCGAACTCAGCCCCTATGCGGGATAGCAAAAAAAACGAAAGCTGGTGGATAGCGCATACAAATTAATGACGAAGCTATATCGGCCACTTTTTGGCCCAGGTCAATATTGAAGTCATGAGAGTTCAAAGAAGGTTGCATGTTAGGGCAGTGTTTTGGGCTCTTGCGGCTGATAGAATTGAGTTAAAATCGTTTTTAGGGACCAGTCGCTTCCTCTTGCCATGACATATCGAATGATGCATATTATGACGATGCTAGCTTAAAACAATAAAATGACCTGACCTCAGGTCAGGTCAAGGTCACTTTCCGACTTAGCAAAGTTAACCTTCGCCCGGGTGGGGGTCTTTTTAGACCCCCCTCGGGTTTTTCCTCGTGACCAAAAAACAACGACGCGCAGCGCCGCCAAACTTGGTCTAGCTGTTTCCTCATCATTTTTACATCTTTTCTCAAAATTTTGGTTCAAGGTCATATCAGGTCAGGTCACCAGGTCAGGTGAAGTGACCTCACCTCAAAAAATACTTAGGACGGCATAACTAAAAGAAGGGTAAATCGTTCAAGATGAAACTCATACCACATCTTGGGCCCACCAGGAGCTACAACATTTGTTCCGGGATTTTTGATATTGGTGACCTAAGGTCATGTGCAGAGCATGACCTCCCCATTGACAATGCATGGGGAAAATCACGAAATGAGCTTTTCTCAGTAAGTATGGATGGAATCAACTTCAAACATCGGTTGCGACTTGCTCTTAGCCCATTTCTGAAGCTGATACCAAAATTTTTGACTTGTGACCTTTAAAAGGTCACCTTAGGTCAAATAAGCATTTTTTTGGTGTTTTTCTCTATAAATTTTGAATAAACTAAGATAGAGCTATTATTTTGTCACCAAAGTGTTTGTATAGTCACTGGAAGTCAAATGATATACATCATGACTATACCAGGTCAAGTCGGGTCAGACCGTTGACCCGGGTCAGGTCAAATTCTTAAATTTGACCTGGCATAGCAATATCATATATCATTCGATTCGTATTGACGAGAGGATTGCAATGGTGCATAAACTATGGCTGTATCTTGTTTGGTTTGGAAGCTATTAGCGAAAAAGTAAACGCCCTTATGCATGGTTGGCTATGGACATTCCCAAGAATATGCCCAATATTTAGTGACCTGTAGCTCCCTAGGCTTTGACCTGACACGAAAATGAATGCCACTGTAATGAAAGCGCATCTCAAGAGCTTTCGAATGGTGTTAGAAAAATGTTTCTAGCTATCATAGTTTCTGAGATATAGGAGGTTTTCTTAGTACACCTCATATTAGCGATTTTGACCTATTTTGACCTCTGGTGACCTTGATATTGACCTGACAAGAAAAATGACCGAAGTATTTTCGATATCATTTTCGAAGAGCTTTCGATTGCCGTTTCGCGCTTTTTTCTAGCTCTCTTAGTTTTTGAGATCGTGGGGGTCTTTTTAGCCCCCCCACCATGGCGAAGGTGGCTCGTACCCGCCACCGGGGCAAGGGTTAACTCCATTTGGATTGACGGTTGGGAAGGCTTCAGGTGAGTCTGCCAGATGTTTAGGCAAACAAAAAAATTGGTGACCATAAAAAACAAAAGAAATCATAGTATTGACATCATAGTGATTAAAAGTACTATTGACCTTCCTTTGTTTCTTTGAAGTTAAGCTTGATATTTGTGAGTCTTTCTGGAAATAAAGTAGGGGAAAGTGCCAGTGGGCAAAATATGGCACTTTTGACGAGACCTTGTCAGTCTAGTTCCCTCGGAGACCGGAGAGAGTGGTGCAAATGTTATTAATTATTTGAATTTGCGACACTGGTGCAAGAGAGGCAACCCCGAAAACCAGACAATGGTTGAATTGTTATAAAGAAACAAGAGGGGCCCTTTTAAAAGTCTTTAAATAACTAACTAATGAGAAAAGTAGCATTGTATCGTGTGACTAGGAGTGGGTGAGGTTTTCTCCGTGGTATGTGGCAGATTGGTGCGAATTTTTTGGCTGGCGGTTTGGATATCCGAGAGAATTTTATATGGCTGGAATCCAGTTTTCATCTCTAATCAAGATAATTTCACCATGGTTGAAGTATTCATGCATAGCACCGTGTTTTAGCATTGGCTCCTCCGGCCAGTTCTGGCAGCACATGACAATGTGATGGCAGATTTGTTGGGCACTGTAGAGGAAAAGGAGAGTCCTCTGCAGATCTGCAGATGGTAAAACTGTTTTGTTATTAACACCCTCACTGGAGAGGGCTCTGGCACTAATGCACACTGCAGCGGGCCTGGTAGGCCCCCTCCAGGGTATTCCAAAAGGTAATTCATTATTTAATTTAATTATATAAATACTGAGGATTACTCGAAATGCAGTGAAATATAATCCAGGGAGTTAAATCCAGAAATATATTTGTGTGTTAAGGACAAAAGCTAGTGGGGCTTGGTGCATGCTTGCGTATGTTTGTTTATATCGTCATAAGCTCAAAATATTGGATGGGAAGAAACTTTGATAATGAAATTTTGTGAATATATGAGTGAGAGAAAGGCTTCACATGGAATTTTCTCCAGCAGAACAATGGGTGGCAGAGGAAGGGGAGGAGCTGGCAGCCGGAGAAGGCTTCAAAGAAGGCTGTTCGGTGAGACCTCGCGGTGAGTTACACTATCCACGTGTATTTGTTTGTTTGATGTGCATGCGGCTTTGCCTTGACAGTCTTCTACACCTTTTTACTTTTGCTTGTCCTATGTTGTTCATAGTCAGCATTGGTTGTTCATATGGCTTGTATGAGTCTTGCTACCCTCCCGATTTGACGGACTAAAAACATTTGTCTCTGGAATGAAATATTGAATATATATATATATATATATATATATATATATATATATATATATATATATATATATATATATATATATATCTGTTTACCATTGACATTTTTTGTAGTTTTCAAGGAGTTGAGTAGCTTTGCAATTGCTTGTGTTTGGCTTTCACTGTGCAGTGTAGTTGTTTAGTGCCTGCTACTGTAGTGTATACAATGTAGTTTGTGTAATGCACTATTTTTAGTGATATTCAAAATGGACAGCTTTGCATGGTCTTCCATCAACCATTGTCGGTTTGTGATGTATCCATCTTATGATGTGTAACAAGAGCTTTTCATTCCTCAATACAAGATTGGTTGAAACCCTTTGAAAGCTCCTACATAATATATTATTTGTAGTTTCATGACGTGTGCTTCCATACTTGAGCCTTATTAGATAATGTTTGCAATGATTCTGGGCCATTCCATTAGGAACATGAAATTTTCTGCTCATTGTTACTCGTAACCTCCAAATACGGCAGCTCCGTCAAATGCATGATGTTTGACGGGCTTGCAACTAACGTACGTTGGTCCTTTATTGTCGTCCGCCAATTTTCTTTGTGTTTGTGCATCAGAGCATTGCTTGAAAACCCTGTGCTTTTGGTAATTTTGAAAGCTTCTTGCAAAATTTGTCAGCAACATCAAATCTGACAAGTTTAATTGGTTTCTTTGTTATTTCATTACTTCTGTGTGGGGGCATCCTTTAATGCCATACACATGCAGGGTGTAACACGTTTCTTTCACTAACCTTCTCTGATCTTTTCCAATAGCGTGTCCTAAACAAATTGGACACGCCTGGCAAGGTGCAACAGGCCCTGGAGGACCTGCTCTGCCGCTAACCATTGCTGGCAGCTGAAGTGGAGTTCAGCATGGCTCGGGCCCAGCCAGCGGTGGCGTCAGCGGCAGTACCACCGCCGCGCTCACCACCAGCACAGCCCCCAGCGCCGAAAACGAACCCTGACTCCAGGCCCGCGTGGTGCATTTTTGGCAGGTGTGTGCATGCATACAATGATACTGATATACTAATTAGTTTTTACGTCACTGTACCTCTGTCTTGTTTGCATCCTTCGGTTGTTTTACCTTCATGCTCCATTACTGGCATGGCCGATAGACGAAAGTTCTAATGGAGAACTACCGATCATTTACTTTGTGTTCCAAGCGCAAAACTCATCACTAGTGGTTTCCACGCACCAGACCCAGATTCCCTGAGCAAGAAGCGAGCCGGCTGCGCGGAAGCCCTCTTATGGGAGGGGAATTGGCGGCGCCGTGTCACATCAGCAGTTCTTGTGTCGATAAGGCACACAAATAAACACCAGCCTTTTCACTGCACGAAAAAACCTGTATCTGACACTGTTTGGCCTAACATATTCTTGTGTCGTTTCCAGATGCACCACAATGGCCACGACCCAAGACAATCAGTGTTGCCTCGAGGATGGCTGCGTCACCAGCGATGCGGTGAATACAATACTTATTTATTCTCACACTACCGGCGCGGATCACAACGTCAAGATCAGTAACATTCAATATTTCCGTACAGACTACGGCTGCAATCTCCTCACGGCGCTAGTCGCAGACGAAAGGGAGATGGGTGCGCCATTCGCCCACATGGCGACGTCCAAAGAAACGGAGGAGGACATAAAGACGTCCCTCCAGGGCCTCAATCAGGTTGCTGCTGATCAGGGGTGCACAGTTCCGATGCCGACCTTTTTGATGACGGGACGACTGCCCCACCTACGGGAACGCCACGGATTCTGTCTTCAACCCTCCCCCAAGAGGTTCCTGTGCTCCTTGCATGTTTACTAAGGCCATGCGGAGGAGGCTGGCGCGCATCCAGGCCTGTTAGTCGTTGATACTACTCAATTCGGGAAATACATTTTTCATGATATTATTTTGGTCCCAGGTTGAGAACTGATACTAGCCATGTTTGATGAAACATTTCCTCCGGTCATATGTGATGCATTGTTCTCTGTGTCTCCGTATATTCCCATCTAGGGTCTAATGTATTTGCGTTTACTCACCTCATATCCCTCCCGTATGTTGACTTTATTCATTATTAAGTATAATTTAATACTATTGTGACTAGAAATACAACAGCTATTGAAGCTGCTCCCCTGAGCGTTGCCACGTTTCTCAATAAGGGCCTCAGCTAACTGCTTGAAAACAAGCCCGGTTTACCCCATCCACTAGCTTCCAGAAACGTGGAGTTGTTGGTATGGAGAAATGAGACTGAAACCAGGAATTGCTCCAGAAACATGTGAATGCAAACCTACCCGGAACATAATTGTTTATGTTGGTACGGTGGATACGTATGGAAGGCAAGGTTTCAGAGGTTGGTATATACCACAAGCCTGGTGGTATCTATGCCTTCTGAGGAGTTCTCAGGTTTGACCTGACCCGGGGTCAGGTCAAAGTCAAATTAGTCCATAATGTGAGTAATTAGAACTGCATGGATGAGACGAGCCCGATGCCATTAGAATAAACGCTGTACAGCCATTCACGACTAATCTGTTGAGTTCAAACCATTTGTCCCATGTGTGTAGAAAGGAGATGTCATGGCTGATACATGGTCTTAGTTCATCGATATGGAAAAAAACCGAAAATAATTTCTATTACCCACATGTTCCGTGATACGACATGGATGGCAGAATCAAGAGTTAAACCCGTTTTTACGTAAATTTTCTTAAACATTTCTGGAGTTGAGGTCACTTTACGTGCAACGGTGATCTGACCTGCAATGACCTGAGCCCTATACTTCATCAAAAGTTTGATCAGAACAATGCATACCAAGTAAGGTGGTGCTCCGCACCGCCGTTGTCATTATGTCTCGGAAAACCCTGATGGGGCAGGTACAACCCCTCACTGCGCGTACTAAGTATCTGTTCGTGCGCTGATTGTGCTCTATGAATAAGTTATGAGCAATGGGAAAAAGCTCTGGGCATGACATTTCCAGAGTGCTGACGCCAAGAAACAAGTGGGTCAACGACTAGACGCCCAGCTGGGCATGAGTGGCGGCGAGGAGGGTGGGATTACCACGGAGGCCCAGAGACAGGAGGTCCTCCGGGCTGCTCTGCTGGAGTTTCAGCGACAGCTATCTGAAGCGACAGCGGCCTACGGTCACTACTTAGCCAGATGGATTTCTCGGGTGGAGCAGTGGGCTCTCTGCTTCAGGGGCTCACTCCTAACCACCACGGACGACTGCCTGGTGTCGTTCCACGCACATCTTAAGAGTTAACATCTGACCGGGCCCTGTGACGTGACTTCGTGAGTTGTTTCTAGCTGTCCATTTCTTCCCTATATAGAAAGGCAATTCTATTCTCCTCTTAAAGATACCATTCTTCGGCGACAGTCACTCTGGGAGGCTTAGGAAAACCTGACTTCGTAGCCAGGGCCTGCCCTATGACCATTGCTGACACGGGGCGTCCTTCCCCCTGATCACCTGGTTGGGGGCAATGATCTGCGGGCACGTGAGAGCCTCTTGTCCCTGGTCATGGTAGCCACCGTCGCTGCGGCGGTGGCCAGCATTGCAATGGCCATCCAGTCATTGCTGAGGGGGGCCTGAATTGTAGCTATTGGTGTGCCCCACACAGCCAGGCCTAACGGCTTACTGCGTAGGCGTGCCAATGACTACAATTCGGTAGACCCTAACAGCCAGTATTAAATATCATACAATCAAAACTTTCCCGTACAAATTGTGTTAAGTTTCAATGTTATTAGGTTTGCTTTCTCTGTGCCCATCACTTGCTACGATATGTTTATTTCTTAGATGCTTGCAATTTGTTAAAAGGACACAAGGCTGATAGGAAAATAATAGCAAGCAGTGTTCTCTGATGTTATCTATATAACCTGCACTTATCGAGCAAGTATTCACAGGTCATCACCGACGAGACCATACAGTCACCGATGGTCTCCATGGTGATCACCGCCTCCCCGCCTTCCTCACCGCCGTCGCAACCACCGAAACAAAACTGTCAAATCGAACACTTCACACCAATGTTTCAAGTATGACAGGTGTTGAACAAAACCACTATAGCGATATATCAACCGTTTTCAAGGTGCATGAAACTCCAGTAAAAACAGTGGAGAAGCTATCAGTTAAGAACTAACATTTTCCTTTCGGCCCTTCCCATATCACCACCATTCTAAGTTTACAGTGAAATCACCATAGGCTACAAACTATGAACTTCTCAGAAATGAAACTTGTATACCTAACTGAGGTGCATTCCTTCTCCCAATATTGTCTCCCGGCGTTCAATCTTCCCTGCACAATTATTAGAAGCGTCCCGAGAGTTGTAATGGATGCGCAACCCCCGAGACTTGGCGTAAGTGTCTTTTGCAGCGATTGATCTGAGGACCGAGGCTGAAAGCTACCTCTGTTTCGCAACAAGATTATCAAGCTTAGATAGCAAGATAACAAGCTTTTCCGGCGGCACGAAAAAAACTGCTGCGTGAAGCGCCGCCGTACATAGCACAGCTTATCTTTGTTCAATTTCTAAACTTTCCCCAAATTTTAAGGTTTGGTGATCTCAGGTCAGGTCACCAGTGCAGGTCAAGTGCCCTCAACTGTAAAAATGTTAAAGGTGGCATAAGTAAGAAATCGGTGGATCTATCAGAATGAAACTTACACCACATAATGGGCCCACCGAGTGCTACAAAACTTTATCCGGGATTTGGCATATCGATGACCTCGGGGCAGGTAGGGATCATGACCTATCCATTGAAAACGCATGGGGAAAACTGAAATTGGGCTTTATTTGAGTAGATACAGCTGAGAATACCTTCGTATTCTCCAGATCGTAGTATCCTGGGCCACTTTCCCAGGTACAAGTCGCAATTTTCTACCTGCGACCTCTGAGAGGTCACCTGGGGCTACTTAAGCAGTTTTCAAACTTGGGTCAATAAATTTGCAAGAAATGATGATACAGCTTTTTTATACAAATACATTTTGATTGCTATTGCAAGTCAGTTGACATGCATTTGGACTATTTTAGGTTGGATAGTGACCTTGGATCATGACCTCAATATTGACCTGAGCTAAAAAGTGACCATTGTAGTTTTTTCATGAATTTGTGTGAGCTATCAAACAACGTTCGCGTTTTTCGCCATCGCGCATAGGACCCGAGTTCTAGGAGGGGGTGTTTGAACACCTCCACTAGAGCGAAGGTGGCTCGGAGGCCCACCGGGGGGCGGGTGTTAAACACTTCGAGGTGAGGTCACTCGACCTGCACTGGTGACCTGACCTGAGATAACCCAACCTTAAATTTTGAAAAAGTTGCGGAATCGATCAAGGATAAGGTGTGCCAAGTACGGCGGCGCATCGCACCGCCGCTTTTTATGCCGCCGAAAAACCTAAGGGGGCGTTCACACTCCCCCCCACTTGGGCGAGTGTTAAGGCAATTATGCAGCTTTAGATTCTGGTGGTTCTAATTACATTTCCTGTTTCAGACGATGAAGAAGAACTAGCCCAGCCTCTAATCGAGTACCTCGGAAGTGATGTATCCGAGATCATGCCGGAGGAGGGGATCAGCATCACAGGCATGCGCCCATGGATCCAGCGGGCCGCCGGTAGTGTGACGCTTGTAGTGGAAGGCATGGCTGGTGAGGTGTCAGTCACCGACGCCCTCCTCCTGTGGGCTATCACTTTCTCAGTATTAAATCAAAAGTTTCCATCCCAAGCCGCGTTGGGGCGGGGAAAGTGGCGCTGTTTCTGTATCAGCACGTCCTTTGCCGGAAGGTCAACCAGGGGTTACCGCTGGCTATTCGAGCCCGCGTGGCGAAACTGATGATGGGGCTATAGGCCCAGCAGAGGACACTCCACGAGGCCTGTGGTGCGGGCCGGATTCGTGTTTGGACTGTGGACGTGGCGGTTGGAGTATGTGGAAATGTGGTGGTTAGGGACCTTGCTTGGAGTTTTACGTCTTTAATACAAGACTGCCGTTATTTGCAGTGTTATTTCCGAGTCGTTCCATGCTAGACAGTTTCGGGAAGGTCATGTAATTGCCTGAAACGGAACATTATATAGTTTGGGAAGAGCGCGTGATTGCAAATCCCTTGTACCGAGGGATATTATTCCATTTCTGAATGCAGAGGTTCGTTACATATAACGAATTGTAATTCTACAGAACAAAGTCGTGCTCATTGCTGGAAGCAGTTCAGGTCAGTCATTGGCGGATCCAGGAATAACTTATGGAAGGGGCCAAATCAATGTTGGGGGGCTAAACTGAAAAAAATCGCAAAAACAGTATTCTAAAGAATGAAGGCTAAATTTCGGTCCTTTTCGGTGGCCCAAAAGATAATATTTTAGCCTTTGGTGGGGGGGGCACGGCCCCTTTCACCTTGGAGTCGCCAGTAAGGTCAGCACAGGACCAGTGTTACGTCGTATCTCTTGTGCGAGCATAAACGCACGAAGGGTATGATGATACACTTGTAAGAAGAGCAGAGCAGTACTGGAGCAGTGCAACGTTACACTTCATAGGCGACCAAAATACACAGCACTAGAGGTTTTACGATACACTAGTAAGCAGAGCGGGCTTGCAATGGAGGAAACTACGTTGCACTCCTTTGACGAACAGTAACGTACCAAAGGTGCTACAAGGCACGGGTAAGGAGCGTCGGTACACTGGATAGCAGTATATGTTACACCTTTTAAGCGGACGTACGTTTGTTTAAAAGGTCCGTTCTCCCTCCACGCTTTAAAGGTGCGCTGTTGCACCAACAGTGTAATTTTTTTACAGTGCACCTCTGTTTCATAACAAATCTGCAAGTGATATAAATACCGCATCATGCACTTTAAATCATTTTTCTATCCAACCATGCCTGATAATACTACGAAGTCGTGGAATCGTCTCTATGGGGCATTCCAGGACAAAACGACTAAAAAATTTCAATTTGACACCATTATGTCTAGAAGAAATCTGAAACTTTGTCTCCAGGGTAGTTTTGGGCCAGAAACACGCCTGTGAGAATCTTAGCCCTCTCCGACTAACGATGACCGAGTTATAGACCGAGGCATTTTCGGGAGGTCACCTTGCAGACTCATCTTTGATGCTTCATAACTCAAGAACGCATAGCCTGATTAACAAAGCTTTGTATATCATTGAACTTGTCTTGAACTATACCTTATTTTGAAAAAAATCAAATTTGGAAATTTTTTACTTTTAATTTGTTTGACCTTTTCATTTTGGACCTAGCTTGACCGTTTCGCAGTTGAAATTGTCCTTTTAGACACCTCAAAAATTTTTCTTCACAAAATATCTTTCGATAGAAAAAATTAAAAATGCGTTTTTGCTATAGGTTCCAAATATTTAGCACCTAAGTTAGGTATGTAGACGGTTTTTGACCACTGCGGTAGTACAGCCTTATGTTTAACGCCGCAAACGTAGCGATTGCTTTTGTAATCGGTTGCTGGCAATCATATTGCCTTGTCTTTAAGAAATTTTCATCGTGCAAGTGTCAGAATTTATGACAATTAACACACGCCCACCCGAGGGGGTGGGCAACCGGCCTCCTCAGGTCTCTATAGGTAGTAAAAAAACACATTCGCGCAGCGCCACCGTACTCCATCTACCTCTAACACAACATTTTTCAACTTGTGGAAAAATATTTTAGGTCAACTGGGAGGTGGTAGGAACCGTAAATACTGAAGGCCAGCTGGCAACTGACTGGTGAGGGTGTGACCTGAGGTAGGCGGTCGTCGTTATGCCTAGTGGGACTTTCAACTTTTGTTCCTTGATTAACACTTCATCGTGGGAGTTGCTCATTTGGGTGGTGGGGTCGGGGTCTCCGTAAAAGTCCCTTGATGACTCTAGTGAGACGCCTACTCCTAAAACTGAACTGGGAACAACTTGGACAATATTTATAAAAATAAAAATTGCAGCCATTAAAAGTGATAGAAAGGGATCCATTGTTTCGAGGGAGACGAGGGCAAATGAACTTATTAATAATGGACCTTTCAGCCTTAAACGAAAATTTACAAAGATGTTGCGACTTTATCCATAATTGAAACAAGTAAAACTTATCCTATGAGCACCACTAACTCACAGAATTACATCGTTCCGGGAGATGGAAAAATAGTATCGATACAAGGTGCCCCAGTGCAGCACAGCATACATTTGAGAAGATTCATGCATTGTAAACAAACTTGTCTGAAAGGCTTTAATTCCCGAAAAGTAATTTGAATCTGCTCATATATGCGAAAAAATGTCCTGAAATTGTAACACATAAGACTTGGTCACCTGAACAGGTTGCCTCATGACATTTTACAAGGTGATCATTTCATAGCTGACACGGATCCCAGAATCCCAGATGAATAATGACAGTGCACTGGGAGTCATGCCGCTAAATAGCCAGTTTCAATCACTACCGAATATGTTACATACAATCGTTTGGTCGTGTTACCTCTAAGGTTGCTCGAGGTCACAGTATTTCTTACAGGAACTAAATGGAAACCTAGATTTTGTTGCATAATAGGTGACAAAGGAGAGGCGTAGAAAGAAATGTTCAGCACCATTGGAACACTCTTGTTGAGCCCAAAAGGATTATGTATCTTATAATATTGCCTAGTCAAATGTCAAAATTAACCTGCTTTGACCTAGAGCCAGGCTTAGGTCTGTATGGTAAAAAGAACATTAATCAAACTGCAGTGGCAAATAAGACACGACAACGTAAAAATAAAACCTAAATCACAATTCTCGGCAATTCTCAATTCTCGGAAGGTATCAAAATTTACCAATTGCCCCATGCAGTTCTAATGGAAAGATCATGACCCTGACCCTGCTCCCGGTTATCGATATAGAAATCCTGCTACGAAAAATAATCTTGCTCGGCGACCTTACTATGTAATGTGAATCTAACCACGATAGGCTTAATTTGATATTATTGATGCACCTCCCAAAGTTTTTTTCGAGGTTAGGTCTCTTGACCTGGGTTGGCGGTCTGACCTGGTATGACCCAGACCTAAATTTTTTCCAGAAGCTGGAAAAATTTCGAGTTATAGGTACATAAAGTACGGTGCCGCTGCGCGAAGGTGTTTTTTTTTACTACCTGTGTAAACCTGAAGAGGCCGGTTGCGCACCGCCTTGTGTGGGCGCGTGTTAATTCTCATATATTTTGACACTTGCATGATGAAAATTTCGTAAAGACAATGCCATATGATTGCAAGCCACCGATTACAAAAGCAATCGCTTTGTTTGTGGCGTTAAACATGAGGCTGTACTACCGCAGTGGTCAAAAACCGTCTGCATACCTACCTTAGGTGCTAAAAACTTGCAACTTTTAGCAAAAACGCATCTTTTATTTTTTCTATCGAAATATATTTTATGGAGAAAATTTTTGAGGCGTCTAAAAGAGCAATTTCAACTGCGAAAAGGTTAAGCTGGGTCAAAAAGAAAAGGTCAAACAAAGTAAAAGTAAAAATTTCACATTTTGAAATTTTCTTTTTCAAAATAAAGTATGGTTCAAGACGAGTTCAATGATATACAAAAATTGTTAATCAAGCTATGCGTTTTTGAGTTATGAAGCATCAAAGATGAGTCTACAAGGTGACCTCCCGAAAATGCCTCGGGCTATAACTCGGTCATCGTTGGTCGGACGGGGCTAAGATTCTCACAGGCGTGTTTCTGGCCCAAAACTAGCCCGGAGAAGAAGTTTCAGATTTTTTCTAGATATGGTGGTGTCAAGCCTTGGTCGATCTGTCCTGGAATGCCCCCTATTACAAAATGAAGAGTGTGGATGTTCTGCGAATTTTAATAGTGAAACTAATAATACTTTTACAGGTGTGGAAATAACATGTTTTGATGCTCTTTCCATCATGCATTTACTCTTAACTCGATATGTGTGACATTGCCGAAAGTCGGTACCGGTGTTGGAAGGTATGTTTTTAACTGCCAACACCATTCGCCGGTTTTGTCACGCAACACTGCCTGCCGTGGTTAGTGTGCAGACGAAATATCGGCAACACTTTTCCGGCTGTACAAGGCTGCACAGAACTATATATATATATATATATATATATATATATATATATATATATATATATATATATATATATATATATATATATATATATTGAAAACTTTGTTACATGTATTGAGGGTGAAGAAATGCCATCTAGTAGAAAGACAAACCGGGGTAGGAAATGTGCATTTCAGACGGACTTCAAATAGATGTCGATAGATGTTATAATGTTTGAATCTAATATTACCTAATTATTATTATCATCAATTATTAATTATTATATGTTCGAATTAGCTGTTCTAAACACCTGCAACCTCTCCATCATGTTTTTTTTTACAAGAATCTGATACTTTCAGAGTAACGTGAAACATTGATTTGCTTGTCGCCTATTCATGCCACCGGCCCCGCGAATCTGTTCGAAGATCATCGGCCCCAATTTCTACTTATGTCTTATATATGTTCAACATGATAAATTTTAAAATGGCATCACACCCATCTGCTTACGTCTTATGTATGTTCGACATATTACAAAATGCATCACACTTCTATGCTTACGTCTTATGTATGATCAGCATGATATTGTTTAAAACGGTATCACACTAATCTGCTTAAGTCTTATGTATGTTCGACAAGATAAATTTTACAAACGCATCACACTAATCTGCTTAATACTAGACGCACTTTTGGTCTTGCCTTATTAATCGCTGCCAACGCGTTATAAACAGCTGCGATGTCTTCAGCATGTCATCTGCTGCGAGGCGTGGGAGGTTACCGCCGCTGTCGAAGCAAACTTCAACCTCCAACTGGACCCGACTTTTCGAACGGTGCCAAGGCAGTTCCGACAGATTCTAGTCCTGTTACAACAACAAACAGCTGCACTATACCTGGATTTTGTCATCCTATGACTCTGAAGCATGCAGACTATCGCGCGGTGTTACGGGAGGCCTAGTCTCTAATGGCCTCCATGGTGAACGCCGCCACCCCCCACCTCCCTCGCCGTCGTCGCCGCCGCCGAGGGAAAGGATAATGTGCTCGCCTCCCCAGCCGCGGACCGTTATTGAACCTGCTGAACTGTCAATGCCCTAATCCGATGTGAAGATACATGAACAAAGGATACAAGATGGTTTTGATCTTTTTTGGGTCGTGTTAGAAGGTTTGGTAGTTGACTGGATGGCCTAATTCGGTGGTTAGTCGAAAAAATTATTTCTGCCCACCGCATTCCGTTGTACTAAAAAACATGGCCAATCGAATGCTTCAAACCGATGTTTCAAGAGTGACAGGCGTTGTGCAGAACCACTTAAGCGGTAAATAAATCGTTTGCAAGGTGCGTGAAACTACAGTAGAAACACTGGAGAAGCTATCCGTTAATTTAGATTTTCTTCTCGGCCTTTCCCAAATTGCCAACAATCTATGTTTACAGTTAAAACAGCATAAACTACATGCTACGAACTTCTCGGAAATGAAACTTGTAGTCCTAACCGGAGTGCATTCCTACTGCCAATATATGTATATATACTTAATCATACGTGCACGCTTCCATCATGCCACTGATCATATGCCGAGAGTATAGTAATAACCAAGCTTGTCATTGAAACTGTGCAATCTGTGTATGATCCCAGGTTGCCGACCATTGCAATTCACCCGGAAAGGCAATCTCTCTGCCTCTTTCGCAAAAAAGTGTAGTGTAACTTACGTCTTATGTTAACTATGCCAATACCAAATGTGGTGTTCAAACTGTCCTTCCATGTTCTGCCTTCCTGTCGTCGATTCTGTCTCCTGGTTTGATCAAGGCCCTTGCCGCCGGCGTCACATTGTTCGCGGCTGCAGAGCTTCACTTTGACATGGATTCTTATGAAGCACATCAGCTGGCCAGAGCTGAGGGCCTTGTTCCAAATGTTTCAAACCTAATGTTCTGCATTGCACTGCACTGTCGTTTTGGAACGTATCGGCTGAGCATATTGTTCTGTCAATGTGTACCTTGTCGTATCCAAGACCGAATTGACATAGCATGCTTCTTCCTGTAAGTATTGCTTCGGTGTCGGGAACAGAACAGTGCAGGAAATAATGATTAGGATAGGTAAGGTTGTGCCATGCCAGTTCTATTAAAACTGCCACACTAACATATTCATTTTGTCAAGCATATTGACCCATGTACGAATATTTCAGTACTCAAGATCAACGATCAATGGACCTGCGCAGCGTGCAGCAAGGTCTCCAAGGGAGACATGGTCGTGTCCGACGGGCTAGGCTGTACATTCTGGTTCCACGTTCGGCGCGAGGACCTGCAAGGAGTTACAGGTGGGCATGAAAATTAGGAGCTATGCGTGGATGATGCATAGAAAACGTTGCTACATGTATCCTGTGTGAGAAATGCCATCAAGTAGAAGGAAAAACCGGGGTAGGAAAAGTGCATTTCAGACAAGTTTCAATTATATGTCGATAGATGTTATATAGTTCAAATTTAATATTAATTATTATTTATTATTAATTATTAGATGTTATTAACACCTAAGATCTATTCAGCATGTTTTTTCTCCACAATAATATGATACTTCCAAAGCAGCGTCCAAAATTGATTCGTTTGTCGCCTGTTCATGCTATCAGCCCCACGAATCTGTTCGGAGATTTTCGACCCCAATACGTACCTACGTCTTATGCATGTTCAACATGATAAATTTTAAAAAGGCATCACACTAATCTGCTTACGTCTTATTTATATTTACTTTTTATAAAATGCATCACACTAATCTGCCTACGTCTTATGTATGTTACACATGATACCTTTAAAAAAGGTATCACACTAATCTGCTTATGTCTTATGTATATTCAACTAGATATATAACCACCGCCAAGGAAGAGGATGCAGTATCTCCTCCCCATCTGCCGCTGAACTGTGAATTGACTGAACTGTACCCTGACCAAATGTAAAAATACATCATGCACTTTAAATTATTTTTCTATCCAGCCATGCTAGATAATACTAGGAAGTCGTGGAATCGTCTCTACCACAAAATGAAGTGTGCCGATGTCCTGCGAAGCATAATAGGGAAAGTAATAATACTTTTACAGGTGTGGAAATAACAGGTTTTGATGCTCTTTCTATCATGCATTTACTCTAAACTTGATGTGTGTGTAATTCCGAAAGTCGATACCGGTGTTGCAAGGCATGTTTGTTACTGCCTGCACAATTCGCTTGTTTTGTCACGCAGCACTGCCTACTCTGGTTAGTGTGCAGGACGAAATATCGGCAACACTTTTCCGGCTGCACAAGGCCGCACGGAAGCAGCACACAGCACCGTGTGCCTCCAACGGCTTCTCTCTGCGGAGACGAGATATCAGAGCGGTTCAGACCCAGCTACCCTGCAGTCCCCAGCAGCACTCCTGAGCACGGTGGTAACCGCTCACCTCCCTCCACGACCTCAAGCCAGCTGCAGCCCAACGGGCCTATCAGAGGGCAACACAGAAAACGACCGCAAGCTACAAAAATCACCGCAACTGGTGCCAAACAAGGCTGCACACGAGAGCGCATCCTGAGCGAGCTTATGGCGGTGCGGAGAGTAACAGCTGTGCTAAACGAGCATGGATACGCAGCACCGTCGGCTGTGGTCCAGCGTCAGCACGATCCCAGCCAGTCCACCTCCACGTCCACGTCACCAGCCTCCGAGTGGCGAAACGGACAGGAACTGACCGAAATACTGCGGCCAGTCTATACAAGTTGTCCGCCTTCCATCGTTGCATTTTGCCTTTGCGTTCCAATCTCAATAATGGCATATGGTGTGTCTGGCAGAATGGTGGTACACTTTCGCCTGGTGAAAAATATAACATAATGGAATGATAATTATAAGATATAACGCGTATTATACGTATGTTGTTGTTTGGGGTTTAGGGCGCTTCAATTACATGGTCATTTTGCGCCCATTACACGTATGTCTAATACATATATATATATATATATATATATATATATATATATATATATATATATATATATATATATATATATATCTGCATATATATATATATTATTTTATTTTATTTTATATTATATTATTAATATATATTATATCATATTATATTATATATATATATATATATATATATATATATATATATATATATTATATATGTATATATATATATTATATATATATATATATTATATATATATATATTATATATATATATATATGTGTAGTGAGTTACAATGATGTTTAGGCGAATTTCAAAAACTAAATTGATGAAAACATTATATTGCACCACATAAACGCGTTTCGTACCAACTTCATCAGTATGTAGCACAATACTGTGCTGCATACTGATTGAAAGTATTGTGCTACAAACAGATGAAGTTAATACGAAACGCGTTTATGTGGTGCAATATAATGTTTTTATAAATTTAGTTTTTGAAATTCGGCTAAACATCATTGTAACTTATATTTGTCACTATTAACACAACATATATATATATATATATATATATATATATATATATATATATATATATATATATATATATATATATATATATATATATACACGTACACAGTTTCATCATGCCACTGATCATACGACGAGAATATAGTAATTGCGAGAATTCTGATTGAATGTGTGAAATATGAGTATGATCCCATGTTATCCCCATGGGATACAATTCACCCGGAAAGGAAATCTCTCTCTCCCTCTTTCGCAAAAAGTGTAGTTAGTGTAACTTACGTGTCATGGTAATATGCCAATACCAATTGTGGTATTTGAATTGTCCCCCCCATTTTCCAGCCTTCCTGTCGTCGATCCTGTCTATTAGTCCTGCCAAGGCCCTCGCCGACAGCGCCACATTGATTACGGCTGCAGAGCTGCACTGTGACATGGATTCTTATGAAGCACATCATCTGGCCGGACCTGTGGTGGCTACAGCATCTGCGGCCGTACCTGACGGCCTCGGCACACACGGCAGTCACTGAATAGCTTCTCGTTAGACCATACATGTCTGAAAAACAAATAAGTAGGTCAGGCAATACATACGGTCTATGATGACCCATCACAGGAGTGCGACAACATGTGCCAGTCACGGTATGATTACCCACAATCAGGCTCCTGTCTGTATCTGGATACACCGGTCGATCGTGGTTGAACTCGTGCATGGGAGTTCGGTCTTTAGACAATATCTCCATTACTAAGATATATTAAACGGTTGTATTCTGCCTCTATAGATGACGCTCTTCGGACATAGCCACTCTGGGAGGCTGAGGAAAGCCTGGCGTCGTAGCCAGGGCCCACCCTATGAGCATTTCTGACACGAGGCGTCCTGCCCTCTCATTATCCTGTTATTTACATTAATTTACTAATATCCGATAAATTCAAACAGTGCAAGTTTTCCTGAGCCCCTAAACGCCAGTATTAAATATCATACAATAAAGGTTTCCCCCAAAAAATTGTGTTACAAAATATTGTGTTAAGTTTTAATGTTATCTGTTTTGCATTCTCTGTGCGTATAACTTGATACTATGTATGTATGTGTATATATATATATATATATATATATATATATATAGATACATATATAATGCATTACAATTGTATACTGCATATTATATATGTATATATACATAATATAATACAACATCTTCAGCATACCATCTGCCTCGATGGCGAGATGTTGCCGCCGCTCCCAAGGCAAAACTTCGACCTTCAACTGAATGCGACGTTTAGGACGGTGTATCGTCACTTGCAGCTGCTGCTGGTCCTGTTCATAACAAACGGCTGCACTATACCTGGGTTTGTCATCATGACTGCAAAGTCGCGCTTCAAGAAGGATCCCCCAAGCGGCATATGAAAGAACACCATGACACAGAAATCACACGAAAAATGCTAACAGAAAGCACAATAGTTCTCACACAGTGCTACGATCATCGTATACCGCAAACACTAGAAACACTATTCATTAGGGACACATCGCCTGTAATCAACATACATACCAAACAGCTCACACAGCTCCCGCTCTATGATAGAAGTATCCTGTTTTAGCATGCTTACTTGTGCGTTTTTGTGATAGGTGTTATGTTGACTTGCCTTAGTATACTGAGACTGTGCGTTTTGTCGCAACGAAGGTTTAGCACTATATTGTGTGTGCTTACTGATTAAAAAAACAAGATTGTACTTTGAAGTGTTACCGAGTGCCAATGCCACACTGTATGTGATCATGCTTAAAGTTAGGCAAAATACTATATCTTATCAATTTTAACGCATGTCGTTTGCCTCTGTTTTCCATAAACATCCTGAAAACACCGAAAACTGATCAGCAAACTTGAATCCACATCTAAGAAACTTTCCGCGGCACAGGAATCAATCATATTTAACACCCAGAGCATTAAAGAGAACCTGCTCCCCAAATATACCAATATATATATATATATATATATATATATATATATATATATATATATATATATATGTATATATATATATATATATATATATATATATATATATATATATATATATATATATATATATATGCAAACACCCTAGTTAGTTTGCAAACTAACTAGTCACTAGTTAATTTGCAAACTACCTAGGGAGTTTGCAAATTCACTGGTTCATTTGCGGAATAGCCGAATTACTCTATATTAATAATGCAGAAGCTGATCCAGCTCAGTTTCGGTCTCCTAACTGATAGGCAGGCCGCTTGAGATATACCGAAATCGTCAACGAAAGGATAGCACGGTAGCCACGTAGCCTACCTGAGTATTCCTTGCCATGCCAAGCATAGCCAGGAGCCGGCATAAGAATAATGACAGGGGCCGGGTGTGGCCTGTTCAGTCCTCTTCTTACTGTTCAATCAAAATATGCATTATTTTAATAACGTGAGGGAAACTGAAAGTAGTACAAGATATCATAGGCCTAAAGCTGCGCTTTCAAGTTTCAAAACAGAATACCCAACTGGTATGCTAGCGACGACGGCACTGCACTCCGCGTTTTTTATCACCTGTAAAAACGCAGGAGGGGGAGGGAAGGGCAAAGGGTACTCATCCCCATCCGGCCCAAGTTAAGGATTTTGGACCAAATATTCGTTTTTAGTAACCGGACCAGGCACTGATACCGACTTCCTTATAGGAAAGTGGCGGATGTTAGACTCGGGACGGGTCCCCTTGTAGGCCCGGGCGGGATGTTTTGTATTTAACCCTTCTCCGCTAAGTGAGGGGGTTGGATCGGACCCTTTGGCTTGTCACGAATGATTTCGAGCCGATTTAAATTATATGCGCCTGGCTTTGTATAACTCTAGACTGACCCCTTTAATAGTTTGTACTAAAAAATTGGCTTCAGGTTAATGAGTTTTGAAGTAATTTATAAACCTATGTAAGCCTATTTTAGTGTTCTAACATAAGACTGACACAACCAGGGCATCCATTTTGAGGCCAGGGGATTAACAAGGTCACCACAGATCACCAAAGGTAACGGTTTTCGAGATTGCTTACGTTCATACCTTTTGAACGCGATAAGATACAACAATAAATTTGGTATCATGGTGACGAGCATGACCCAAGGATTCAGATGATGTGCAACATCACCCTGAAAGATCATTATTGAACCTTGACCTGAGGTCAAGGTCACAATTCAACCTTTCAAGGTCATGTTGCATATCATTTGAATCCTTGTGTTAAGACAAACACATTGATGCCTTTGACTTTGTTCTAGGTCTAATGGTTCCCGAGTTCTAAAAGACGTCCCAAATGAGTCAAAATTTACCCATTTTGACCCTCTGTTACGTCACGGATCAACGGATATGGTCTAAACTCGGATTTTGATTACAAGACGGTAAGGCGGAGCACCGTTTCAATTTTTTCCGTACCACCTCCGGTTCCCGAAATCGTGGGAGGGGTCCGATCGAACCCCCAGGTGATGTTGGGTGCGGAGAGCCCAGGCGGTACCGGGTTAATGAGCGTGAAATATTTTCAAACTGAAAAATAAAAAAATGCAGAGGCGAATATGAAAATTCCTCGAGGATGAGGAATATGTAAGTCTTGCGGTCCCCGCCGGGAAATGGGCGCGCGCAAATTTTATTTAATTGAGCGTTAACAATCTGCAAACTGAATCATTTGTGCCTAATTATTAATTTGATATGTTCGGGGGCCGCGAAACCAACTATGGTTGTTGGGTGCGGAGAGCCCAGGCGGTGCCGGGTTAATGAGCGTGAAATATTGTCAAACTGAAAAATAAAAAAATGCAAAGGCGAATATGAAAATTCCTCGAGGATGAGACCAACGTTCCCCGAAATGTTTACCCCATTTTAGAGGGCGCACGTCATAAGAGAAGTGTACAAACGCTTGCGATGATAGTTGTTTTAAATTTCCTAATTTGTTTTCTTTTCAGTCGACACCAACCGGCAAACGCTGACGAGTTCCCTCAGAGGGTATGATGTAGTCTGGCTGAGCGGGCGCCCCGGAGGGCGGCGTGAGGCGGGGGAGGACAGGCGTGAGGCGGAGGAGGAGAGGCGGGAGGCGGAGGCGGAGGCGGAGGAGGAGAGAGCAGCGAGGCAGGAGGCAGGAGGCGGAGGAGCGGAGGCGGGCGGCGCAGGAGGAGGCGGAGGAGCGGAGGCGGGCGGCGCAGGAGGAGGCGGAGGAGCGGAGGCGGGCGGCGCAGGAGGAGGCGGAGGAGCGGAGGCGGGCGGCGCAGGAGGAGGCGGAGGAGCGGAGGCGGGCGGCGCAGGAGGAGGCGGAGGAGCGGAGGCGGGAGCCGCAGGCGGAGGAGCGGAGGCGGGCGGCGCAGGAGGAGGCAGAGAGGCGGGAGGAGCGGAGGCGGGCGGCGCAAGAGGAGGCGGAGAGGCAGGAGGCGGAGGAGCGGAGGCGGGCGGCGCAGGAGGAGGCCGAGAGGAAGGAGGGCGGAGGCGCGGAGGCGGGCGGCGCAGAAGGAGGCGGAGAGGCAGGAGGCGGAGGAGCGGAGGCGGGCGGAGAAGCGGAGGCGGGCGGCGCAGGAGGAGGCGGCGCAAGAGGAGGCGGCCCGGGAAAGAGCGCTCTGGCGCGTTTGGCGCGGCCGCGGCCGCGGATGGCGCAGTCGCGGCCGCGGTCAGCGGCGTGGTGGCGCCGCCCGTGACTTGATTACTTTACTAAGACTGCTTAGATAGCTCTCTCTCTCTCTCTCTCTCTCTCTCTCTCTCTCTCTCTCGTCATGTGATGAAGTTAATAAATGCATAAAAAGAATGAGTCTTTGGGTGATTACTTTTCCTGCATCAGTCGTTTATTTATGCGATGACATCAACAGAGGGCAAACGTGACGCAGTGTGCAGAGACATGCTAATGTAGAAAAACATGGGCTTACACAGGGGATTGAATGGAGCCACAATGAGAACACAAAACCTAAAACTCCAACATTGCGTTGTTATAAGTATCAAACTGCTGAAAACACTCTGAAAACACCGAGGGCACGGCCTCGCTGCGTGTCACCGGAGCAGTCCTCTGTTCCACCGGGTCCGAGAAATCGGGGATAGCTCCACTGTCTGGTACAGTGGGGCAGGTGACAGGGAGCGTGCAGACATGACTGTCCCGAAAGGGTGCCGATAAGCGTAAGCCCCGCTGCCGTATACATAGTGTGTGTCTGCTTGTGTGTGGTTCAAATGTGCAAAAATGTTCCCGGGTTGGGAACGCAAAAATATTTTTTAAAAAGCAGGGTCCAGAAGCGTGCTGAGATAGCTCATGGGAGACATTTCGGACGAGGGAGCAGTGAGGGGATGGGGGCTAGTACGGGACTGGAGCCTTCCCCGCCATTGCCTCGGAACAGCTTCTGTGTTTGTATTAACCATATATATTCTGACATTGGGGGGAGTTCAGCCCCTAGCTCCGCCCATTGTATCTACCACCATTTGAATAGCCACCATGTATGTATATTTGCATATGAAAGATTGAAGATTTCGTTGCACTCCGTACCAAATTACCGAACAATATCAATGAGAGGCAATCGGCCATGCAGAATTCGAATGTGGTATTCAGGTCAACAAAAGGTCACTGTGCATGCGCACTGGAACCAATGGTAACAGAGGCTATCTCGACAACCTACGGGTCGATTTTCTTGAAATTTTGTGAACAAAAAAATAGCACGAAATGTAAGTAAAAATTGTCATTCAAGCTGCACTGCTTGCGCATGCGCAGAAAAACTATAAAATCAGCCTGAAAGGCGAGGATATTTCAGAGAAGGACCTGAACAGAGGGAGAGCCAACGTGCTTAAAGTTAGCATGAATGTTTTGTCACCCTTGGTAACAACAAAGGTCAGGGCGCATGCGCAATAGAACTTATGGTCATGGAGGCTATCTCGGGAGCCAATAGACCGATTTCGCTCAAATTTTTGCGAGTAAAAGCAGAATATCATCTGCTAATCCTAATTGATGGCATTATGACGCTGCACAATTATGCGCATGTGCAGTAGGAATTCTAAGGAATAATAGGCTATAAGGGAGCATTTAGACCAGGAGACAAACAAACGGCATATTAACATGCTTCAGTCAACTATAACGGTATCTTGACTCTCATTCACTGCAGATATTTCAGCGTATGCGGATTTGGGACTTAGGGTAACCGAAGCTAACTCGTTAACAAATTGGCTGAATTGGGTGAAAATCTGCAGGTATAGGTGAAATACGGTCGACAAACCCATCATATTTGATATTGTATCTCCTTTCTTCTGGTCATGACAAATATTTACTTAACAAAACAAGCATTATACGTGTGTTTATTTATTTGATGACATGAACAGAGGGCAAACGTGGCGCAGTGTGCAGAGACATGCTCTTTTAGGAAAACATGGGCTTACAAAGGGGATTGAATGGAGTCATAATGAGAACACAAGACCTAAAGTCCGAAAATTGCGTTGGTATAAGTATCATACTGCTGAAAACACTCGCCTGTCAATCAAGCTGTTTGCCTAACGTACATTGTCACCGGCTTCTCCTGCGCCGGAGAGGCACCTGCCGAGGCCGCAGGCCGAGGTAGTAGTAGTTGTTGTCTGTTCTGAGGACTGGTATCAGACACTTGAAACTTGCAGGGATGAAAGGCAGGAACCCATAAAAAATCCCGACGGCTGCAGATTTTCGAATTTTGCAAAACCTTTTTTCAAAATTTTGAATTATATTTTTCTCAACTTTTATTTTTCTATTTTTCTATTTTTTGGTCTACAGCTCTCAAACTTACACTTTTTACACACAATCAATTACCAGTTGTTGCCTCAAAGTTTGAAGCAAAAATCCAAATTTGTACTTCCAAAATGATTTTTTGAAACTTTTACCTCCAACTTGTAGTGAAATGCATTACCAAAGTTATAAGTTCGAAATATCTGAAGATATGACGCTAGGTGTTCCAAACTGGATTTTTACATACAGAATGGACTGTGCATTACTGCATAGACACTAAACTGAACCAAAAGCATAATTTTGAAGGTCAGTTTTGGCCCTTTTTCCAAAACATTGCAATTATGGCATAAAACTTTAAAACCATATAACTTTCAAAATTCTGGATATTTTTGAACGCAGTTTTCTTTGTTGAGATGCGTATTGTCATTACAACAACATATTCTAAACTCAAATCTCTGAGTTAGTGGGAAATATTTTTCTGCAAAAATACAATATTTTTTTGTTTTTTTTGGAATTTATGACTATATATTTCCAAACTTTCTTTTCGAAATTGATACCAAGAAAAAGCCCGGCTCAAGTTCTACAACCGTCTGCCTGACCATACCCGCGCGTCTCCCATAGGTTTTGAGCTATATGATGATAAAGACTGAATTTGATGCGGTTTTCATAGGTTGTAATAGATTCATCACGTGATAAAGTGCCTTTATACTCAACTGAGATATATGGCTCTCTTTATACTTTGTAGTATGGGAAATCCATGAGCTCTGCCGTTTTTGTTTCATGACGCTCCGACGACTAGTTCGCCACTGAGGGGGCAAAATACTTCGGTACCGGTTTTTCCCAGCAGCAGTAGTGACGTCATTCTGCCCTTCTTTCATGGACCTTCTGTGCTGCGGCAGTAGGCTGCAGCCGGTAAATGCGTGCAAGAAAGGCATAACATTTCTATCCGAGTGTATACAGCGGGTGGCTAGCCGGTCGGGGCGGACGGGAACCTGACTAGAGGGCAGAGGGTGCCAGAGGCGTGTTTACAGATCGGAGGAAGTGAGCAGTGATGCCCTCAGGCATCTAGGGAACGGTAGCAGGGTCCAGAGGCGTGCTGAGATAGCCTCCATGGGAGACATTTCGGACGGGGAGCAGTGGGGATGGGGGCTTGGTACGGGACTGGAGCCTTCCCCGCCATTGCCTCTGGGAACAGCTTCTGTGTTTGTATTAACCATCGATATTCTGACATTGGGGGGGGCGGGGCGGAGTTCAGCCCCTAGCTCCGCCCATTGCCGTATCAACCACCATTTGAATAGCCACCATGTATGTATATTTGCATATGAAAGATTTAAGATATCTTTGCACTCAGTACCAAATTACCGAAAAATATCAATGAGAGGCAATCGACCATGCAGATTTCGAATGTGGTATTCAGGTCAACAAAGGTCACTGCGCATGCGCAACTGGGTTTAATAATGGTAACAGGAGGCTATCTTGGCAACCTACGGGTCGATTTTTTTGAAATTTTGTGAACAAAAGAATAGCACGAAATATAAGTCAAAAATGTCATTGAAGCTGCACTGCTCTGCGCATGCGCGAGAAGAAATTATGAAAATAAGCCTGAATGGCTAGGATATTGCAGAGGAGGATCTGAACAGAGGAAAGCCAACGTGCCTAAAGTTAGCATGAATGATTTGTCACCCCTGGTAACAACAAAAGTCAGAATGCGCATGCGCATTAGAACTCATGGTCATGGAGGCTATCTCGGGGAGCCAATAGACCGATTTCGATCAAATTTTTGCGAGTAAAAGCAGAATATCATCTGCTAATCCTAATTGATGGCATTTCATGACGCTGCACTATTATGCGCATGTGCAGTAGGAATTTTAGGGGAATAATAGGCTATAAGGGGATCATTTAGACCAGGAGACAAACAAACGGCATATTGACATGCTGCTCGGTCAACTATAACGGTATCTTTGCTTTTAATCGTAATGCAGACGTTACTGCGCATGCGGACTGGGACTTAGGGTAACCGAAGCTAACTCGTTAACAAATTGGCTGAATTGGGGTGAAAATCTGCAGGTATAGGTGAATTACGTTCGGCAAACCCATCATATTTTTATATTGTATCTCCTTTCTTCTGGTCATGCCCAGTCTTTACTTAACAAAACAACCATTATAAGTGTGTTTATTTATTTGATGACATGAACAGAGGGCAAACGTGGCGCAGTGTGCAGAGACAAACTAATTTAGGGGAAAATACATGGGCTTACAAGGGGATTGAATGGAGTCATAACGAGAACACAAGACCTAAAGTCCGAAAATTGTGTTGGTATAAGTATCATACTGTAACGAAAATTTATTAACTACTTCACTTTAATTGCTAAACGGCGCGATGATTAATGGTCCCTCTAGTATTGCATATTCATTTCTCGTCCCCTCCCAATAGAAGTGCAGTCGCACTCAGACAAAAGAGCTCTGCCTGTTATTGCGCAGTAGCCTGTCGGTTCATGACCACGGGTCCATCGGTACGATGCACCCCCAGCCAACGCCCTATGACGTATCGAACGCTCATTGGCTCACGAGATCTGACGCTGGTGTCACGCCACTGTCTGGCCTTGGATTGCATCAGCATTTCATCAGCCTCCAGACCAGTGCATCGAACCATACTCTGTCGCCTATGACGTATTATGTTGTGATTGGTTGGCGTATGGCTAACCAAGCCTGCCGACTCGGCGTATATAAGGAGCGCTGAGCTAGCGTCCCCTCAAGAGCATGAGAGGCAATGCAGTGCAGTAGCTGCAGCCAGGTAGATTCAGATTGTATGAGACGCAGTGTTGCAC
>JAOTON010000934.1:0-63623 GCA_034440635.1 Lepas anatifera
GACACAAGGCAGCTTCATCTTGACGGAAACCCATAGGCCTGGTACTGGTCGGATCGAACCAGGTCGGAGACTCTGAACAAGCGAGCACGGTAAGATGTCAGAGCACACGGCGACTGCGTCTTTCACAGAAATTGGCGCGCCTGGCCCTGGTGTTCAAGTAGTTTGCTGACAGAGTCAGAAAGCCCTCTGGATCACGGCTTCTGTTAGCCTCTGCAGCAAGAAGAGCAGGGATGTGGGTAGTCTGGGATGCTCACTGTGGGCCTGGGTCATGCACGGCTGGTTCACTTGCGGCGGAACTGCACCGCCCAGGCTTGCCGCCTGCTCCAGAAGGAACGCACCTGAAATACCATCGAGAGGTACGTCACCGCCCGGAGTACGCGCTGCTCAGAAGGAGACGCCTGAAACACAAAAGAACGTCACCGCGCCCGGGTTTGCCGCTGCTCAGAAGGAGAGGCACCGCAAGCAAAACCGCCGAACGTCACCGCCCGGGTTTGCGCTGCTCAGAAGGAACGCACCTGCAACAACACCACCGAGAACGTCACCGCCCGGAGTCTGCTGCCGCTCCAGAAGGAGACGCACTCTGTAACTAACACCACCGAGAACGTCACCGCCCGGAGTCTGCTGCCGCTCCAGAGGAGGTATGTACCTGTACCCAAGCAACATGGTAGAACGTTCTATAGACGGCGCACCTTGCACTTCGTGTGTTGAGTCTGCACTGGTTATGCTCAGGCTGTGCAGCTCGCGTGCGCCCTGAACCCAACCCTTGTGGTGACCCCTGACCCAACCGCTGTGGTGAGCCCTGACCCCAACCGCTGCCTTGGTGAGCCCATACAGTTTTAAGCAGGATGAGTCTCCTGTGTGGACCGTCCAGATGCAACATGGCGTGGTCCGGGAGTGACACAATCTCTGGGTTCCAGATTCACCCTAATAGCTTGCCGGATGACACAATCCTAGTGGTGATGTTTAGTTTGATGGCCGGCTTACCGTTTGGACAGTGGTGAAGATTGTTTTGGGCACTCTCTCTTAGCGTTGTAAAATGCCACAACTTACAAAAACCCGACCTGAGGCGGCGCCTTGGTCGCAGATGGACATAATTGCAGGGAAGCTGTTTAGTACCAAATTGAGCTTTATAAGAAGAGGCGCCGGCTGCTCCGGGAGCTCCAGCCCCCCATCGGTGCCCCTGCCGGACTTCCGCGGAAGTGCTCAAGGGTCACCGGTGGCTGCGCCCGCGCTCTGTCACGACTGCTTGCCGCCGCCCCCAGGCCCTTGCTCTCATACATCGACTGCTTTACTTCTGGAGTTTGGTACCTGGAGAACAGGCTCCGGGGATTTTGGTCTGTTCACTGGCCCTGAAAGAATTACTTCAGAGAGGGACCGGAGGTAGCTCTGCTCACCGTCTTAGATGGTGGTTGGGTGGACGTCGTGCGTTTCGGCATGACATCACAAAGACATCACCACATAGAGGCAAGGCCTTTCGCTATGCACCAACATCTTAGACTGCGGCGAAACTGTGATTATTGATCCGCAGAAACACAACACACTTGTGCAACTTGAATGAGAATCTGGACAAATTTCTATCTGAACTTTGTGAAACTGCATCTTCCTGCGTTTTTTTGCACCGACTGTTTGGATGGCCGCTATTGTAGCCAGATTTACAGCCAGTTCCACACCGATTACCAGGTATCAGTGTCAGTTGTTTTTAAGAAATATCTTAAAAACTATTACACTTCTCACAAAAGGTTGGAGTCTCTGCTTTGTATTTTTACGAAGGCGCTTTAAAATGTGGGCCCCTACCAACTTGGATGTGGAGACGTCGAATTTGGAAAATTGTGGACGAAAAACTGCTTTTCGCCGATCCCGATGATTTTCTGTGTCTTTTCTCGACTCCTTCCAATTTTTGGACTTGATGAATGTGGTATTTTTGCACCTCAGTTTGATGCATCTAGTTAAAACGCTGGCAGAAGGTGAGGCAACAACGGTGCCGGCAGAAACATCACTTGAGAGAAATTTTCTCAAAAACTACCGCGGCCTAATACCTACCAATCAGGATGGAACCGGCTGTTACAGCCCCTACAGTTGAATCTGTAGCACACAAGGCTCGACGGTTTTTTGGCTAAATTCTTCGACCACTATTGTTCCCCTCGGTCATGATAGTATACTGCATAGATACGGCATAAGTGCGTCCTACCCTTGGCTTTAGATATTGTCCCAAAACCGGGTTCCCGGTTCGTAATTGAAATAATTTGCAGACAACATTTTTGATGGCTGTCTCGTGACAATTTTTAATTTTTTGCTATACACGTTTCTAAAACATGAGACTGCTGAGTATAAGTGGGTTCATAATCGATAGCCGGGAGAAAAAACACCCAAACTGAATGTTACATCACGACTGCAAGCAGTAGTTCGCTGAAACTATAACAAAAACTTTTCAGCCTAGTGCGTACAGATTCAATTGCAGGGCTTGTACTTGGTGAGAGGGTACCAGGGCTGGATCTAGGCCAATAGTTTACAGGAGCCTAGGGTCCAAAATCGTGAAAAGTTTTTTTATGAGAAAATCAGCAAAATGGGGAGGTTAAGGGAAATGCATTCCCCCTGGATCCGCCAATTATGGGTATATGGGACCATGACACCCGCAGGAAAAACGCTATAAACGTCAGATTTGACGCTGCAGAAAGCTCTGGGTACTTTCCGTCCCTGGGTATGCTCTACACATGACAGTGCTGGAATGTCGGTTCGTCTCCTGGTTTCTAGAGCTAGAAAGAGTTAGACAGTTCTGTCTCGGTGCACGCAGTGAAGGTAGAGGCTGCAACGGCGGCAGAGTGGATTTATCCAACACGCGGCCCGCCAGTTGTCCCGCAGCTGGAAAGGAGCGCCACTGTTGCGGGAAACCGCCGCACTTATCCGGTGTTTATCCGGACCTGGGGTGCGTAGCTCCTCCCAGCGTCGTCCCAGCCCCGGGGTACGAATACAGCGACGGTTCAGCGCAACCGCTGCGCCAGTTGATCGCGCGCAATAGTAATCGTGGCGGGCGATAGATGTCACTGATGGGCGGCTGCGCGAGCAACGCCGTGGGGGTAGACTGTCCCGCGGCACACGACTAACTATTCCAAGGTGGAGAGCAACGAGCGCGGACCGTACGCTGTGCTATACGTTGATCCAGGGGGGGACACCGATTGACCCTTGGCGCCCCCTGAAATTTCGCTTCCCACCCCTGCCCCCAGGATGCAAAATCGGCGCCCAACGATAGGATCTTGCGCCCACCTGATAGGTTTTGCTGGTCAAAAGTAGCGTCCTCTGGTCGGATGGCACCTGTCAGGAAGGACCCCCCGATTGGCAATCTTGGATCCGCCTATGCGTTGTGCGATGCTCAACTTACGGAGCTCGGCTTCTCTACAGCAATGCAGCGTGCCAGTTAGCAAGGCAGCCCGTCAGAGTCGGCCGGAGCCAGAGCGAGTTGTCCCAACACGGCAGAGCTGCACGGCACCCGATTACTGGATTAGCATATATTTCGGCACAGGAGGATCCAGGGGGATTAAAGGCATTTGGCCCAAAACCTTCCGATTTTGCCGATGTTCTTGAAAATATGTTTTCAACGATTTTGGGCCACGTTGTCCCCCCTCCTCCAACCACTGGCCTGGACCCAGTCCCTGTTGCCGTAAATACAAGCGAGTACCTGAGTTTCCGAGCTGTGAGATGCTAAGAGTGCCGTTTTCTTGGTGTTCATCGTATTGTATAATGGTATCTAAATCAGATATTGGTTGTATAAAAAATGGCAATGTCCTTCTTTTAAGAAAAAAGAAACCCTCTCGTCGGCTGAACATAATTTTTGTACAATGTTTGGTCTGTTTCTAGTCCGTCCTTGGCTTTAGTCTCCATTTTCTTTGCTGCATAGTTTGATCTGATACGCCCAGATCAGCAGGTGAAAGTATTTATTTCTTAGTCTGCTCTGCAAGGGAATATAAAATTAATTCTTATTCAGAATACAACCATGCTGCTCATCTCAGCGCTGTATAATGTAGACCCGTGCTGTCTGGGCAGTCGTAACTGGCTTCGGCAGATCATCGCGTAACCTGTCTCCACCCCAAACAGTCATGTCGTCTCAGCTTCAGGTGTGTCCGGCTCATACAGCCGAAATTTTCTATTTGTGGGGTTGTGTTGTTTCCATCCCTCGTGATAAGAAAGTGTTAGTATGCTTACCGGGAAATTAGAATTTCCGTTCGAATCTCGAAGAACGTAGAGTAGATCATGCAGAGAGTGATGGGGGATTTTATATAGCTAGCAGAGGCTTCATTTGTTCATCTTTGATACTGACGTCTGTTGTTGTAGGTGAAATAATTCAACCTCGAGACAAGATAGAAACGTCCACGCTTCCTACTGAAGACAAACATACGGCAGAGTCTGGAGATTCTTGAGCTGGCTGCACTGTGAGGCGCCTCGGCTCCCGCGAGTCCAGCCTATCAATGCCAGAGGTATCTTAGCATCGTGGTCGCTTCATCAGCAGGCCAATGCGAACGTGAAGCGGAAGGGTCGGGAGGAAATTAGAAATGTGACCCAGCGCCCTCCCCTGTTGCTAGCCAGTTTAGGAATGGTATGTGTTTTGGCTTGTGTTATGTTATTGTTCTTCTGTTGCGTTTTCTCATTTTATGTTTTGCTTTGGAGATGAGTCGGCCGCCTCGTAAAGGGCGGTGTTGGATTTTCTGCTAAGGATTTCTCTTTTTCTAGTTAGTGTGTGGTCTATGCTTGGGCAAATGAGTATTCCTATAAAATAGCCTTTACAGGTAATATAAAATGCGAAAAAGTGGTGCTGAAATGCGCGCATAGATGTGCTTGTTGAAATTCTGGAGGATTTCAAGGGCCCAGGCATATAATATCTGAAAATTCTGAGTTATGATACTGGGGAAGATATTTAAAACGATATAACTCTCGGCTTGGCTGTTTCTCTGCGTCGGGAAGGTGCCTTTTGAAACTCATGCAAAACTCCCGGAGACCCCGATCAAGAACGCAGCCAGAGCTTCGGAGTGGGATTCACACCCCCACTAAGGTAGAAAACCACCTTGGTAGAAAAATGGCTCTTTAGAGTAGCAAGGGGCACTTGGGCATTGAACAAAGGCACAAGCCCCTGTGCACTTGTACTTAGCACCTGCACGAGGCTGGCTGTCCCACTGCGTCTAGAGTTAGCGATGTTCGACCTTTTCGGCTGGTTGGCATATTCACAAAGAAGCCATGCCATTCAGTGCTCGAGGGGCACCCGGTTTCCGGTCTTTGGCACGTGCCTCTTCCTTCCGTGCTTCCTAGCTGCACCCCCGTCCGTCCTGACGGCTAACTTTCCAGCGGTTGCCGGGAGGGAGGGGAGGCACATAATCACTCGCACAAAGAACCACAGCAGCCTCCAGGTTAAGTGTTCCAAATCTCTTCACAGATATTTGGAACACTGATGGGCCACGTCAGTCAGCCATTAAGGACATAATCTTGCCACATCATGGTTTTAGTGGCTACATGTCCATTTGCATCCAGACTCAGGAGTAACTGGTACTGTGAGCCGAGGAGACACATGTACGGCAAGGCCCATCATTCAACGGCCACGGCGCTGTAGAAGAACGTGGAGCCTGCAGAAGCTGCCATCTCAGCTGGAGAAGTGTGTAGGGCCTGCAGAAGGTACCGACTCACCTGTAGAAGAGCGCGCAGTTGTCTGGATCGGCATGGAAGCCTTCCGCCGGACACTGGAATCCGGCGAGAGGGGCCTGCGCGCCGGTCCGACCTGCCACACCGACGGCACTCGTTATTGAGAGAGAGAGAGAGAGAGAGAGAGAGAGAGAGAGAGAGAGAGAGAGAGGGAGGGAGAGGGAGAGGGAGGGGAGAGGGAGAGGGAGGGGGGAGGGGGAGGAGAGGGAGAGGAGGAGGGGGAGGGGGAGGGAGGGGAGAGGGGGAGGAGGGGAGGGGAGGGGAGGAGGAGGAGAGGAGAGAGTGACAGAGTGAGGGAACATTATTCCCAAAGAAATGAAACCGAACGCATTAATTTTCTCCGCTACCCGTTGCTTGTGCACATGGTGGGGTATGAATGGCCCGTTGCTTGTGCACCTGGCGGGGTATGAATGGCTCACCCAGGACTCCGAGAACAGTGCTGATGAGAAGGAGTGGCGGCATCGTCCGTCTGGCCTGCTGTCCGCACTCGCCTGAAACCAGTGATCGATTAGCCACCGGACGCGACCGCAGATCACTTCTCCATACGGGCTGGTGGATCCTGGAATGGTCTGACATTGACACGGTGTTAGACTCATGAAGGACTAAAATCCCAGAGGATTCTGGCATCCTCCACCCGCTCCACGAGAAATCCGCAAATGGTTTGCTGTCTGCGTCTGCGGCCAAAAATGAATGATTGATTGGCCTCCTTGGCTGTTTCCTCCAAAAATCTACCTAGTCCTCCCCTGTGAGGAGGAGCGGGAGGGTTAACAACTCCTTTCCCCTCAGGTTTGATCTGGTCTTTCCAACGTTGCAAGAAAACAGTGGCGTGGAGTCCCACTCCTAGAACATCTTATCATAATATTATGGGCGGATCCAGGATTTCTGATTTAGGGGACGGGACATATGGTCAGAAGTAGGCACCATCCAGCCCAGCGGGCGCCAAAACCTATTACGTGGTCACCAAATCATCTCGCGGAGGCGTAACTTTCCACATATTTGGGGTGCAGGGGAGGAAGTGATATTCTAGGGGGTGCCCTCGACCGTTCCAAGGGCCACGTGACCATTTCTGGGAGCGCCGGAGGGTCAATCGGTTAGGGGGGCAAGTGCCCCCACAAATCTTAGCGTGTTATCTCAGGTCTGGTCTCCAGTGACCTTAACTCCAAAAATGTTTTAATGACACCAGTGAAAACAGATCCAATTGATTGATTAAAGCCATATCATACAGTAGGCCCACCGAGCACAAGTTTTGATTACTGGTTTTCTTATATCTCGATAGATTGGTGTCAGGCACGGACTATGACCTCTTCATTGAAAATGCACGGGAAAATGGTTATCGGCCGAGAAAAAATGGCTATCTTTTTTGATAAATACGACTCAGAGCAACTTCCCACTCCCGTAATCCTATAGTTGTAAGGTTCAACCTGTGACCACTGAAAGGTCGCGTGGGACTTCCTAAACAGTTCTTTCGACTTAAATCTATAACTGGGTAGATCATGTATCATGTATTACACTGGTTGAAACATGGTGCTAGAGCCATCATTTTATGCAATGATTCTTGTATATTCATATGAATATTGACTATATAAGGCCTAAGGGTGGCCTTGACCTGACCTTATGTCAGGTTATTCCAACAACTTGACCCAGTGCGGTTAACCGTACTGGTTGATTCAGTACGGTTGCCGTTAACCGAGCACAGCATAAGCGGTTATGTCGTGCTCGATGTTATGCCCTTGGCCGTAACGACGGGAATCGAATGATGCATAAAATTACCTATAATTTAGCTCAGGCAGACGCTAGAGCAAAAGGAGTTTCTGTATCCTGCCACCCGCTTTGACTTGTAGGGAGGAATCCAAACATAATACTGTTGAGTGCGTATGCCGTTCGTTGGGAGGATATTTTGGAAATGGATATGGTTTTTCATCTACTTTAAGTGTCGCGCGTTATGAGAGTGTTATTATGCATTGAACATGTTTTGAGGCTCATATTTATGATGGGTTGGTGGAATAGAAAAAATAATAGATAATATATAAAAGAACGAATAATGCTTCTTGTGTCATTGAAGGGCAGCTGCAAGCTTGGCAAAGAAAGAATGGGTAAGCCAAACTCTTTCGGCTTGAAAAAGGTCACCCGTTGACTACGGTAAAATACATCTTCACTTCGCTTTGGCTCCTTTTTTACAAAGAAAGCAACGTCTTATAGCATCCTTGAGTAGGTTTTCCTGCTAAAAATTCTGGCTCAATATTTTCCCCTATGGCTGCGTTAGAATTGTGAAGGAAGAGCCGCAGTAGAAATATAATTGTCTCACGGGCCGAGGCTGAAACAGCCCAGAAATAATGAGGTGACCAGGAGCGTGCAATAATGCAATTTTTGTTGTATATAGGCCACATCAGCTGCAAAGGGTTATGAAGTGACCGGACATTATTTTCATTTATTGTTTTCTCGACGTATTCACATGAAAAGAAGCATTCCTTATCTATAGATAGGTATTTGAATAAGATAGGTATTTGAATAAGATAGGAATTCCAAAACATGAATAGGTACAGTGAACTACGCATACCGGGAAGCACATCCAAGGAAACACATTTGTCATGCGAACACGCATTCATCTGTGTGGATTAATTGCCCAGCGGGCGTGCAATGCCTGCGAGGTCCCCCCTGCACAGGAGTCAAATTTCGGACATGAGTGACCCGGCCCGACACGACTAGACCGTCATGCTGATGAAGCGCCTGTCTCCGCGAATGTGCGAGGTACTGGAATTAAAGTTGCGCACATGGGTAGCGACATAAACATGTATTTCAATATGTTAAAAAACCATAACCTACGTACAGGAGGCGTGCAATGTGCATTTCCTCCATAGCTTGCTGTGGCTTCTGAAGAAGGATTTTGAGAAGTTTCAACGCTGGAAAGAACCGAATTATTCGCAGGCAGAATGCGTGTTAGCATTGACAGAAATATTTGCATTTCCAAAGGGGGACTTTTGAGTGATTTCTGCTCATATTTTATGTTTGAAAGTACACGGATTTGTGAGGGAATCTGTCCTCGCAGGGACACTCCTGAAACGGTGAATACTTTTCACATACTATTCTAAAGCATGCAATAAAGCGTTGAGCCACACGGAACTCGTCCCGTATATTGATGCCGGGCCGGCTAGCTGCAGATACTTATTGGTTGTGGGCGACGTGTGAGCTACGCTCTCTGTGAACCCTAAAGCTCCAAGTATGATGATGATGACGATGATGGTGATAGCGATACTTATTGGTTGGTTTTCTTAGTACCACGCTTGGCAGTTTGTACTACCTGGCCCGTTTTACCCGTTTAAACAGGCTGTTAAACTAGCATGTCAAAAACTTTTTGACCGTTTTCGTCCCTACCGTTAAAACTTGTCTTCCATTGGCTTAACACGTCCTCAAAGGGAGGTTTCGAATCACGGGTTTTGTTTTAAGGTAATTCAATTTATTGAGCGTGAATGTGTCATCTCTCCGCTATTAGATCTGAAAATGTATTTTTCGGCTGGTGGACATGAAATTCATGACCATTACATGTGCCTTTGCAATTAACCGAATTCAATTCCCTTCGGTTTTGTAGACATGGTTTTGTCTGAAATAAAGCCTGTGTCCACATTTTACTTCCCGGAATGAAGTTTCATTTGATATCTAACTTAAATCATTTGCAAAGGTGAAAACTTGTATCTCACTCCATTCTTTGATTATTTCTTTCCTGTTTTTTTTCCTGGTAACGGATTCAAAATGTCAACAGTTTTGTTGTGGAAAAACAAGACAATTACAGCTGAGGAGGAGGAGTGGTGACTTATGGAAGCCTTCTGGCACTAGGGTGGAAGCGCCGTTTAGATGAATGATTGAGTTTCGAGCACAGGCGCGTTTTAGTAACCTTCTCTCCGACTACAGAAGATTAATCGATTGGAGGCCACAGAATTGTGAATTAGGATCATTCAGCATCACTTATCCTGAGATCGTCTATTTTACTAGCCTCCATGGACTAATCAGAAACATAATTGATCCAAAATTTGGCACATTCCAGTGACAAAACCCTACAAGTTTACTCATCTAGATCGTCCATGTGGGCCAACAAAATCATTCACAAGCTACTGATAACTTTGGTATGCATTTTCACGGCAGATTAAATCGACAGAGAACACAGCACTGGTTGTGCTGCAAACACCGAGGTGGCCCAAATATTTGTTAATATACCTGTCTGAAAGAGCTTACTAGCCTGTTTTCTGCTCATTTCTTGGGATGATATCCTTAAATCCATTGTTATGTTTCTATGTGAAGACGTCACTGAACGTAAGTTTGCAGATTTCATGGTATAGGAAGACTTAAATACCATAGAATGTTGCGGGATAGCTTTAAAATACCATCCATTTTTCCTGTAATTCCATCCACTCCATGCATTGGGAAAGGACTTAGGCACTCTGAGGGTTTTCATTAGCTCTGTGCCGATATCAGACGCCCTAGACGGATGCTGCATATACTGTTTGACAATTACCCTGCTTTCACGTTTGGCTTTTTCTGTTTTGCTTTTAAAAAAGGTCTAAACTGGGAAAATACACTTCTGTATGAAAATACTTCCTTACCAAGGTGAACGTGGAACCCTACTTAGTACAGTGAGTAGTTTGGAAATAAATTGTGTCACTAATACTCGGGAATTTTTTCCTGAATCTCACTCACTCTGCTCATACATTAATCGCCATTTATTTTGTGATCTGAAGTATATGCTTGCTTTGATTCGCCATATACATAGCTGCAGAATGGATCCAAGATTACTGAACCATTATAACATAACCAAACATCTAAAAACAGATCTTACCTGAAACAGCACTGCCTGACAGGGCGCTGTCTCCTTCCACACAGTCACAGACACCCGCACTCCGCCCTTTTCCCTCTCTGCCGCGGTAAATCGACTGATACACTGCTACCTTCACACTCCCGACGGGGGACAGCGGCGCGCCGAGGACGGGGTCAGCGGCAGTGACCTTAGCCGGAACATGGAGTGACGGTTAGACATTGTACCCCTTCACTCACTCTCCATAATAGTGGCATTCTGAGAGACATGGTGTTGCCCCAAGGCATGCGGTCCTGGGTGCGCTGCTGACACGGGCGGCTGCGCGGCATCGCCGGCCTTGACATTGGGGGCAGCGCGTGCGACTGTTTTGCATACGCTTCCGAGGCGGAGACTCCCAGGATGAGCTAGAGTTGTAAACAGTTCTAAACGTATTCACACTCAGGTTAAGCCTCAGAGACCAGGCAAGAGTGGTGGATGCGACGTCTAAATGTTGGTTATTACCTGGGTTTAACGACGAATCAACTGCTAGCGGTATACGGCGTTAATTAACCCCTTCCCTTTTGGAATGGAGTATGGGAACTAGATTACGCTCCGAGTACGCGCTGGGATTTTACTTGCAGGCTTATGGCTGGGAAAGCAAACGCTTTGCCACTGAGGTAATCTTCTCCACATTATCTGGTCGAGACAATTGGCTGCTATTTAGATTGTTGATTTCAGACCGTGGCACTTTAGTTGGACTGCCTTCTATGAGCAATATAATTATATTTCGCCATTATTCTAGGAAGTCTTGAGATTACTCGCGGTATTCCATTACAGCAGTTCACAAACTACTTTTCCTGTCCATTGTTTCGTCCAGAGGGGTCCCATTGACACGTTCACAACACATTCGGACCATTGGACCGAAACCCACCCTTCCTTTTTGGGACGTTAGGCTAATATCTGGAGCTATTTTCTGGTCTTACCGGGATAATTCAAATTCAAATCATGATAAAAACCGCCAGTGATGAACTGATTGAAAGTTGATTTACCAGTTTTAGGGCGAGCTTAAATTGGTTTGACTGGAAATTGCTTTGGATCTAAATATCACTGCATTTTTGTTTAAGTTTAATGCCGTCACTTTCCCGTAGCTCATTTCCCATCGTTTGACCTGAATGCGTAAGTGGTATGATAAGTTTTATTGTTAAGACTTGTATTTACCACTTTATATATTTTTCTATAGCTATTCAGAAGTAGGCATCCCGGGAGAGTGGGAATGTGGATTGTGGAACCTTATCGATTTCTTAAAGTTTTCTTCAAAACACTGTACTTTTCCTGGTCTTTGCCGTTTGTCCCCCCCTCTCCTGAAAGGCAGTGCCTGGAAACGCCCCTGGTACCCCTCAAGCGGAGGAAGAGCGCATATTTCAGCCTTTGGGAGGGTTGGTGAGATGCATAGATTTGTGGTAATAGCTGATTTTTTCCTCGAGCATTCGCCTTTTGAGGCTGCCAGAACTGCCTCATTTGCATAAGTGAAGAATCATTGACGAGAACATGGATGACTTTAGGAGACTGGGAAACAGTGAGCCTTATAAATCACGCGAAAGAAGGGCGAAGGGGAGAGACCGACAGCACTGGAAGGTCGAGGGAGAGAGACCGCCAGCACTGGAAGGGCGAGGGGAGAGACCGCCAGCACTGGTAGGGCGAGGGGGAGAGACTGCCAGCACTGGAAGGGCGAGGGGAGAGACCGCCAGCACTGGAAGGGCGAGGGGGGAGAGACCTGCCAGCACTGGAAGGGCGAGGGGGAGAGACCACCAGCACTGGAAGGGCGAGGGGGAGAGATTGCCAGCACTGGAAGGGCAAGGGAGAAACCGCCAGCACTGTAAGGGCGAGGGGAGAGAGCGCCAGCACTGGTAGGGCGAGGGGGAGAGACCGCCAGCACTGTAAGGGCGAGGGGAGGGAGCGCCAGCACTGGAAGCGGTAGCCGTCGGTTCTAAACCCGGCCGAGTTACTAATCCTCCGGATTATGGGTGCAGCACGGACGCCGGCACCGTCGAATGACTGACTAACCGAAAATAGATCCATCACTTCTGACAACTGTGGAGAATTCAAAGTCTCTAAGACTAGAAGTTTTCCTTTCGTCAATGATGGATTTTTATATATGAAAGCTAAGGACAATTCTAGGCCTCTATCTCGTATCATCGGTCCCTAGCTATTCGGATTTTCCTCGGCAGAGACGGGTGGTATTTTAGTGTAAAATAACGGTAGACCGCTCTTCTTTTCAGACACGGGCATTTGCACAGTTTTATAATTCGTTTTATTCCTGCCTAGTTGCACCCCCTCGGGGGCGCCGTCACGGAATTTTTACTGGGGACAAACGGTAGACTGCACGTAATCGGGGGAGGCTGGGAGGAAAATTCTGAGTTTTGGCCGCATATGAAGCACTAACAACGATCAACTTCACCAATAGATTGATATAGATTCACGCAGGTAAGAGGGAGAGAAGGCAAGACAAATAATTCGAGGTTCAAAATTTAGGGGACTTCCCTCCTGATTCGTGAGTAGAGGGACGCCTCATCCGGTCCCCACTTCCCCACTTTGGACGCCCATGCCCCCTCCCCCAAATGAATACTTTAGATAGAAAGCAAAGGCGCAGTACCACGTGTGGAAAGGTGGCACTTTGCCCGAATAGTGAATGGTCCTCATTGATATTTGAATGATAAATCCACAGCTGATCTGTCAAATTGATGTTGTGGATTAATTAAACCACACTATTTGTATCCCTTTTATTCTACCCCAGGGTGCACACCTGGAAATCTGCTTGCTAAGCTTGAACAGATTGCATTGCTAATATCTGACCTTGCAAATTTGTTTCGGTTTGAGATAGTTTGCTCCCCATTATGGTGGCTGCAATTTTCGTCCCCTATCAATACGGCTGTTCAAAGCTCAACCCGTGAACTCATCACACATGCGGAAACAAATACATAGGTGCAGCAATGGTAATCGATCAGCAACGTATTATTATTCGTGCCGTTACCCAGTGTCTGCTTCCTGACTGGTTGCCCAGCGGGGGTAGATGGCGTGCGTTCTGTGACCCCGTGACCCCCGCCGCGACGGTGCAAATCACGCCACTGACGCATCAGGGTCGTCTCAAGGCCGCACGGCCACCATGCTCTGCCTTGCCGCGGGCAGAGATAGCTAGCGTTACGGTCTGGGGAAATATCCATAGCTATTGTCGATAAATATCAGCGCCAGAGGTGAACAGGCTTTGTGGAATCTTCACAGCTTGAGTTTCAAAATCAAGGCTCTGTACCATACCAGGAATCACGGATGGCAAGGTTGAGGTTGTGCGTTGAGATGTAGGCAAGAAATGAGTTTCTAAGCAAGCCAATCAGTAAGGACAGCCCCATGGGATTGAAAGCTGTGTGTTGTCGGTGATTGACCGACTCATCGGTTGTGATAGGCATCGAAACCAGAGACGCTTGGGGACAGGGGTGTATATTTCTGTCGCTGTTAGGGTGCACGCACCCTGAGTGATGTGCTGGACACTAGACAGTGACATTGTGACACAAAATGCTCAAATGGGCTATACCCGGTTGGATTCTTTGACCTTTTTGAAAATTAGTTCAAAATATGTTTGAATTTTTCAAATTGGAGCGCTAGAAATCATGTGGGTTATTTTGGCCCATACCATATTATGCGCATTATTTGTGCATACAAGTGTTGGTAACCATGAATGTTCCATTTACGGAGCTGTAGTTGTCATATATGGTTATATCTGGCAATAAATGTCCTGACGACAGCAAGGCGATCCAGTGGCGGGTCCAGGACTTCATTTTGAGGGGGCTTGGGGGCTCGAGCTTCACCGCCACGACTTCGGAACAGCCTCCGGCTATGCAGCTACTGTAGGCATTCGGACATTGGGGGCGGGGTGGGGCTTGAGCTCCCTAGCCTCCCTTGTATCCACTACTGAAGCGAACTTTCAAACCCATTTTTAGTATGATTATATAGTTTCGGAGATATATTGCAAGGATGCCACAGAGAAATTAACTGAGGTGTATGGAGGTGTATGATAATTATATTATCCAGACGATACAGAAGCACAAGGTGACGGAAAAGATTCACTACTTTTGGACGATAAGGAAGGAGATGATCAGGTTGAGAGGACAAGGTCAGGGAAACAGAAAGAATAAGATGAACGGAAAGATCATGAGGAAATTCACTGGCATTGCAGAGAAGCCTTTTGATGTTGCTGATAATGATAATGTTCCTGAGCTGGAGAAGGAGTCTGCTGGCTCAGGGGAGACCGGGGAGGGAAGTGTAAGTGGTGTTGACATGATAGTGACCACAGAGAGAAAGATAGCCAAGGTTAAGGAATATGCGAAAAGTAAGAATAAAACTGTGGAAGAAAACAGGTTTGAAAAGAGAAAGAGGAAGAGCCAGGACGAGGTGGAGAAGTTACATACATCATATATATATATATATATATATATATATATATATATATATATATATATATATATATATATATATATCATATACATATATATATGATATATGTATACATATATCATATGATATATCATATGATATCATATATATATCATATATCATATGATATATCATATACATATATATGATATATGTATACATGTACATATATATATATATTATATATGATGTTATATATATATATATATATATATATATATATATATATATATATATATATATATATATATATATATATATATATGATGTATGTAACTTCTCGACCTCGTCCTGGCTCTTCCTCTTTCTCTTTTCAAACCTGTTTTCTTCCACAGTTTTATTCTTACCTCTCGCATATTCCTTCACCTTAGCTATCTTTCTCTCTGTGGTCACTATCATGTCAACACCACTTACACTTCCCTCCCCGGTCTCCACTGAGCCATCAAATAAAAATATATATATATATATATATATATATATATATATATATATATATATATATATATATATATATATATATATATATATATATATATATATATATATATGAGAACATGGGGAAAATGGTTTAAACTGAATAACGTGGTAATAAATGAAGGTCGACTATGTTATTTAGAGAAATAATATATATAAATAATATATAAAATATATATATATATATATATATATATATATATATATATATATATGATGTATATAACTTCTCCACCTCGTCCTGGCTCTTCCTCTTTCTCTTTTCAAACCTGTTTTCTTCCAAGACTCCTTCTCCAGCTCAGGAACATTATCATTATCAGCAACATCAAAAGCCTTCTCTGCAATGTGAGTGAATTTCCTCATGATCTTTCCGTTCATCTTATACTTTCTGTTTCCCTGACCTTGTCCTCTCAACCTGATCATCTCCTTCCTCATCGTCCAGAAGTAGTGAATCTTTTCCGTCACCTTGTGCTTATGTATCGTTGGGATAATATAATTATCATACACCTCCATGACCTCAGTTAATTTCTCTGTGGCATCCTTGCAATATATCTCCTAAACTATATAATCATACTAAAAATGGGTTTGAAAGTTCGCTTCAGTAGTGGATACAAGGGAGGCTAGGGAGCTCAAGCCCCCACCCCGCCCCCAATGTCCGAATGCCTACAGTAGCTGTATAGCCGGAGGCTGTTCCGAAGTCATGGCGGTGGAGGCTCGAGCCCCCAAGCCCCCTCGAAGTGAAATCCTGGACCCGCCACTGGATCGCTTTGCTGTGGTCAGGACACTTATTGCCAGATATAGCCATATATGACAACTACAGCTCCGTAAATGGAACATTCATGGTTACCAACATTTGTATGCACAAATAATGCGCATAATATGGTATGGGCCAAAATAACCCACACGATTTCTAGTGCTCCAATTTGAAAAATTCAAACACATTTTGAACTAATTTTCAAAAAGGACAAAGAATCCAACCGGGTATAGCCGATTTGAGCATTTTGTGTCAAAATGTCACTGTCTACTGGACACCCTTATGGGTGATTATCTAAATCACGTCTAAATCACCCTGGGTGATTTGGGCGTCCACAATCAACATATGAAGCAAAGTTATAATGACATTCTTAAAAAGAGAAAATTTTCAACGAATACGTGTTTCTTGGTGTTATAGGGACATTCTGCATCTGACCTACAACAAAATCTTTAGCAAGCAACGGAAATCCGCAGACAAAATGAACAATTTACTATGTATGGGTACATATCTGTATTTACTTAATCACACCCTACCCCGGTGGTCCTCCGACCCACCTTCGCCCTGGTGCGGGGGTGTTTGAACACCCCCTCAAACCCGGCTCCCTATGTGGGATAACGAAAAAGTGCGAAGGCTAGTGGAAAGCTCGTACAAATTCATGACGAAACTTCTTCGGTCACTTTTTGGCTCAGGTCAGTATTGAAGTCATGATAGGGCAAAGAAGGTTGCATGTTATGGTAGTGTTTTTGGACTCCAACGTCTGAAAGAATTGATTAAGAATGATTTTTGGCCACCATTCGCTTCCTCTTGTCACGGAAAATCGAATGATGTATGATATCATTATAGTAGGTCAAAACAAAAAGTTATCTGACCTCAGGTCAGGTCAAGGTCACTTTCTGACCAAGCATAGTCAATATGCATATCAATCGACTCACAATAGAGCAATGGTATCAAAATAAAAGCTGAATCATCATATCTTGCGAATTTATTGACCCAAGTCTGAAAACTGTTTAAGTAGCCCCAGATGACCTCTCAAAGGTCACATGGAAAAATTGCAACATGAATCTGGAAAGGGCCCCAGGATACTACGATTTGGAGAGTACGAAGGTATTCTCAAATGTATCTACACAAATTGAGTCCAATTCCTGTTTTCCTCATGCATTTCCGATGGAGAGATCATGATCCGTACCTGAATATAGGTCATCGATATGACAAATCCCGGAATATATTTTGTAGCACTCGGTGGGGCCATTATTTGGTATAAGGTTCAATCTGATAGATTTACCGTTTCTTACCTATGCCACCTTAAACATTTTTGGAGGTTAGGTCACTTGACCTGTACTGGGGACCTGACCTGAAATGAACCAACCTCAAAGTTGTGGGGAAAGTTACGAATTTGGTCAAGAATGACGTGCGCTAAGTACGGTCCGCTTCGCGTTGCCTTTTTTCATGCCGCCGGAAAAACCCGAGGGGGGTATTCAAGCACCCCCTCCCGGGGCGAGGGTTAATAAAATCGGTCAAATTTTCGCCATTTTGGGGGAGCCATGACTCCTTGGGAGTCTACGTCAGCCAGTGAGCCCGAGGGTCTACTATGCCTAGTATTAATATGCAATAATTTTAGCAGAATTATAAAACAGAGATGCTGGTTCCGTGACTGCTCACTGTACCACTCATTAACTAAGCACAAATCAAAGTCTAGAGTGGCGTCACTCCCAGTATAAGCCGCTAGCTCTTTATTATTCCTCTACTGGCCCCCATGCACCTGAAGAAACCCATGAACCAACCAACAAACCCCTTAAAATCCCCGGGACAGGAAAATTCTGACTACACCATCCAGCACTTAGTTTAAGCTTCACTCAAACCATATCCCCTGTTCGCCTGATATTTTAGAAACTTGTCCCTTCAGAAACACCCCCTGTTGTTTTACCGATTTTTCCCGACGAAGGTGAATCGAACAATAAAAAACTAAGGAAAATTAATCAGGATCACAGGAAATGACACTAAAACACTCAACTATTTATTTGATCATTTTTTCGCCGTATACTCTAATATTTGTTTGGAATTTATGCAAATATTTTTGGTTCGAAATCATTGACGGGGCTGGGATGTGGATGCCTATATTTTGATTTTGGGTGCCCAGTCCCTTTTACATTGGGCAGTTCAACTTGGCTTCACGTGTTTAACCCGCGCCCTTCGTTTACCCCGGTACCACCTCCGCCTCACCAGGGGACGTCTATGTCCCCCTCTAACTCTGGAAATATTGGGGTTAGCGCAAATCTGCAAGGTGCATTGGAAAGCTCGTGTGAAATCACTATGATTCCACTTCTTGTTTTTAAGAGCTCAGGTCAATGGTTTCACCTCCAGAGGTCAAGTTGGGTCATGATAGGGTATTTCCACCAAAATATGCAAAGCTTCAGAAACCTGGGCATAGCTCTCATGCCATTTAGGCTATTGAGATTTGGTAAAGTACGTTTGATAGGAAAATTATTGGGCTTTCTCCGCTATGTGGAACATAATGGCATACCACCAGTGATTTGACCTTCAGAAGGCACCCCTTGACGTAATATGACCTGAGGCCACGGAAGCTCAGAGAGTGACCTTGTCATATATAAAATGAAAGCCAGTGACAATATACTCTCTCTCTCTCTCTCTCTCTCTCTCTCTCTCTCTCTCTCTCGCTCTCGCTCTCGCTCTCTCTCAAGACGAGATGACAGTTTTCACTATCGCCTGCCCGCCACTCTTCCACCTTTCGGGTGATGACTGAGTGCTTCGATGGAGAAAGAATTTGTCTCCTGCGCCAAGGGTTTTGGGTTCAAGTCCCGGTCGGCTTTCTGAATAAAAGTAATATCATTCCTAGCATACCTCACGTAAGGGTAAAGCTACCGAAACCTTTCTATTACCTTGCCGAAACTGCAGGACCTTAGGAGTTGGCGCGTCATTAACACGCACATTGACGAGGGGTTCGGGTACCCGCCCCCTCGGGTTTTTCCTAGACAGCATGAAAACGGCGGCGCGTAGTGCCGCTGTACTTGGCATGCCTGTTCCCTAGGGTGTCCCAAGCCTTATAAGTGTAAAATCAACTTGGTGGTATCGATGTCAGCACACTTCGCCCCTGTTCGTATATGTGTAGAAATGATTCTGAGAAAGTTTCATCAAAATCGGTCAGTATTTTTGGTAGCACAAAATTATCGATTTTTTCAAGAAAACGTCACGAAGGAGAAAAAGGTAAAATACGGAGGATAATTTATTCCAAGACGAGGTCCAGACACAAGTTATGGCAATAACATAAACTAACAAGTCTTTGGTCTCTTAAGGCCCGTTCACCAACTCTTGAGCCATTTGGAGATGTCCTTGTCTTAGGCCTTGGTCTTTGCCTGCTCCTGTGTCTTGTGGAGTCTGGGAGGAGCTGTGTCTGGGAGGAGCGGCGTCTCTAATCAGCAGGAGCTGCGTCCGCTAATGAGTCTCCGGTCCGTGAAGCGTCTCTTCAGCACATTTGTCTTAGCAGTCTTTGATCACCTTGGTCTTCAACTGCTCCTTTGTCTTCCTTGGCACTGCCCGTGTGTGGAGCGGGACTGCTTGCAGAAGGAACTGCGTCTGCTCCTCACTCTTAGTCCGCCGACCAAGGAATCGCTTTACCAGGGCGATGCCACGCTCGGCTACGTCGTTACTTACACGGAGGGTGGCAACCCGCTTCTGGGCCAGCTGGTACAGGGGGTTGGACGGCCATGTTGTCACATTTTCGTCGAGGAAGGTCTGATCTCCCAGAAGGCCTTTGATGAGGTTCGACGACCGGACCGTTGCCCAGGTGGAAAGTGGCCTCTGGAGGTTGAGATTTTTCCCCTGAAGTCGTCGTGAGCTAACCTTCAAGGCCGGTTGTGTTTTCATGGCCTGAACGATGGCGATCTTCTCCCCCTCGTCTACTCTCTCGTCGAAGAGCGCCAGTCCGATCAGGTCATCCGACATGTACCACAGATGTCGGCGCATGGCCCGGTCGGCGACGGCAGCCACGCTCCGATCCTCATAGTCTGCTAGGTCACGGATGAAGTCGCTGTCGTTCTTCGGGGCGTGGGCGGCAATGGTCGCTTCGTTCCAGTACTTGATGTACACCATTGCCACGAACATCGAGACTTTCATCATTCCCTCCTTTTCCCGACTGGTCAGTTTGAGCTGATCGGCGAAGAGCGTGATCTTGATGGCGTAGATCCCTTTCGCCATCCAGCGGGCCATGTGATACGCGCCAGGAGCTCTGAAATACTTCGGCATGTCACCGCCCAGGAACACGAGGCATAGCTGGATCAACTCTTGGTAGTCCTCGCGCGGATCAGATCCAGCCCCCAAGAGCTGGCGCAAGAGGTTGGTCATGGACTGACGTCGGGTTTTCTGCTCGGCCGACAAGGAGTCAGCGTCCAAGGGCCTGACCTTGCTCTGGTCGATTAGTGGCCATCGTGCCTGCAGCTTCTTGAAGAGGGCAATATCCGGGCCAGAAGAAGGACCATAGCAGCATTGGAAGACGTCCTGCAGCACAACCTCATAGACATGGTGTCGGCATGCCAACCAGAGCAGGGGGCGGTTTAGCTCACACTCGATCCGCGCACACGCCCCTTTCACGAGCCCAGTACTGGACGCCGTGGTGTCGAACCCCATGCCAATGATGCGGGTTTCCAGGTCATTCTCCCGAACAAGCTTGAAGACAGTCTCGGCCACGGCTCTTCCTGTTCCATCAGCGGAGACAGGGACGCCCAGGAGTTCCTCTGTGTCCTCCCCCGTGACCAAGACTGCAATTCTCTCCTCCAGTGACTTACCGTTCGTGATATTAGGAAGGAGCTTTCCGTCCCAGTGGAGGACCAAGGGTACTTCCGTGTCCCAGCTCCGTGAAGCCGCGATCTCCTCTCTGTTCTTTACTCGAGCGCGGTGAACAGAGGAGCGGGACAAGGTCAGTTCGTCGATGTTATGTCCAAGAGCGATGGCAGCCGCTGCGAATGACGAGGTGGCAGCCCGAACCGACAGGTTGTCCCGATCCCATGACAGGGTCATCTCCTTGTTTAGCTTGTTCGCTGGACGGTGAAGACGCTGTACTTTCGCAGGCGTTGGACCGAGGAACGTATCATCGTCAGATTCGGTCGACGATGACGACTCCGAAGATGTCTCGAGAATGACATCCTTCTCCAGGCGCATAGTAGAAACAGCTGCGGCCTCCGTTTCTCGTCGGTCGATCTCTCGCTTCCTCTTCAGCCAGGCCCGTTCCTGCTTCTTCACTGAAGTTTGGTCGACCCCAGCCATTGAAGAGCTCATTCTGTCTTCCCTTTGGGACCTCAGGAACTCCTTGTCCTCCTCTGGTATGTTTGAGGTCAGGGCATTCGCGTGGGCCACGTCGAAGACTTCTTCTAAAGAATCTTTGAAAATCCCTCGCTTTGTCACCTCCGTCTCTGTCATGCGATCCTTCAGCTTCTTGATTCCTTTGAAGTCGCTGAAAAGCTTTAAGATTTTCTTTTTGACGTACGATGAATCAGATGCGGGGACATTAGCCTTCTGCCACACGTCAAGAATCTTACTGGTGGTAGATCCAGAAGCTGTCGCGACAACCTCCTTCAAATCCACATGATGGTACATTAATACTGCCAACACCTCCTTCCGAGACGGCAGCCTGTTGCCAGGAAAGGTCTCGGAAGAGTTCAGATCAAAAAGCGGATCTTTTGACCGCCGAGCCCGAGCACGCGGCATTGTTGGAGGCAGGAAGGAAAGAAGGAACCTGAGGAAGAGAAGACCTAGCATCAATGCTCAAGGTGGTCAATATCACTCCTGTCACACAAAGTCGACATTTTGTGCTACCAGTAAATATACCCGAAATGAAATAAAACTTTACAAAATGTATTTTCACATGAGAGGTAACCGGGGCGTCATGTGCTGGAAAGTTTATCACCACTTTGAATTTTCTGGGACACCCTACTGTTCCCTCATAATTTTTACAACTTTTTTCGAAATTTTCGGTCTAGATCATCTCAGGTCAGGTCACCAATATAGCTCAAGTGACCTGACCTAAAAAAGTTTAAGATAGCATAAGTCGGAACAGAGTAAACTTATCCGATTGAAACTCATGTCGCATAATGGCCCCACCGAGGTCTCTAAAATTTTTTCCGGTATTTTTTATATCGATGACTCAAGGTCAGATCAGGCCATGATCTCTCTATTGGAGGTACATTAAAAAATTGTTTTAACTGAATAACTTAGTAATGGATAGAGATAGAGCTTTTATTTTAACTGCATTAGATTTGCCTCGTCATTGCAGTTCTAATGATATGCATTCTGTCGAATTTGACCTTGACCTGACCTCAGGTCAACCTTCAAGAATTTGACCTGGCAAGGTCATATCATTCGATTCGGCTTTCTGCGAGGATTCATACAGTTCAAACCGTTTTGCTCTGTCTTTACTTGTTCAGATGTAATGGCGGAAAAACTTCATTGGCATGTTATCCTTTTGTCGGCATGTTTTGACCTCTATTGGCCTTAAATGTGACCTGAAAAATGGTTCAAATATTTTTGATGAAGAAGTGGATGGGCTATCCAACGTTCTTTACCATTTTTCGCTACCTAGCGCGGTTTGGAGATCTTAGGGGTGGGGTGCCCCCGCCCCCGTCAAGGCAGGGTGGCTCAGACCCCCGTCAATGCGCGTGTTAAGCCCCAACACTTATGACCACTAGGTTCTCTTATCCCGCGCCACACTGGTCCGGCGCCACCTTCGCCCCACCGGGGAGGGGGGCATCGATGGCCCCTCCAACTCCGAAAATATGAGGGTTAGCGAAAATCTGCAAAGTGCAACAGAAAGCTCGCGTGAATTCAGATTACACTTCGCATGTTTAAGTGCTCAGGTCAATGGTTTGACCTGGAGAGGTCAAGTTAGGTCACGATAGGCTGTTTTCACTAAAATATGCTGCAATGCTTAAGAAAACTGGGCATAGCTCTTATGCCATTAGTGCTATTGAGATCTGGTGGAGTGCATTTCGTCGAAAATGGGCAGACCTTTTTCGCTATGTGGAACGTTATGACCTACCGCCAGTGGTTTGACCTCCAGAGGTCACCTCGTGACTTAATATGACCTGATTTCACGAAAGGTGAGAAAGTGACCTTGTCACATATCAAATGAAAGCCAGTAACGAGACATACACGATGATGTTTGATTCAGCGCTCTAGCTCAATTTGTGCAGATGTTATTGTTAAAATACTGTTTTGACCCCTGGTGACCTTAAATGACCTTGGAGAAGTCAAGGCGAAAATATGGCCCCTGGTGTCCGTAAAGGATTGTCCAAGAACGCGTTTCTGAGTAAGCTGAGCATTTGCAATCGTTTTTGTGACTTTTAGATCATAAGACAGATTTTCTATATACTTTAACACGCGCTCCGCTGGGGTCCCTTGCATGACGCTTCCCGCTGGGGGGGCGTTTTTCGCCCTTCCCCCTCCGTATCTCGTTCCCCACGAAAGGTAAAGGAAAATTACGGGGGCGTTAGAAAGCTCTTGACAAGACGAAGAGAATTTATAAGGCAAATTTTTATGTCAGGTCAATATTGAGGTCAGCATAGGTCAAAGAATGCTCCATAGGCTTACAACAGAGCAGTGTACGTTTCCCTCTCTATATCTGCCCTCAGGGGAGCTAAAGCAAATCTTTATGCATCATTGGATTCCTCTCATTGCGAAGAATATAATTATGTATAATATGACCTTGCTAGGTCAAATAGTCGAAATGACCTGACCTCGACCTAGTTCAGGGTCACAGAGTGACCTGGTATGGTCATGCTGCATATCTATCGACTGCCCGTGACAATATAAACACAATGCAAGCAAAATGGGAGCTTTATCTCAATTCAGTGAGAAGTTATTGGAAAACAATCACACTCTGCTCCTGTGACCTGATATGACCTTTGAGAGGTCAGATGGTCAAAAACTAACTTTATGGTCAATATCGTGGTAAGATAGACAGTTTGAGGATTTTCAGCCTTATCTATCCCGTGTTTCCTGAAAACGAGTCCATTCTATTTTTCACCATAGACTTATAATGGGGTGACCAAAAAATTGACCCCACCTTAGGTCACCAATATCAAAATTCCGAGTTAGCAGATTTGTAGACCTTAATGACCTTATCGTATTGTGGAATTTTCAAACTGATCGGCTCGCCAATGTTTCCTGGGCGCTGCTTCAAACTCGTAATTTTAGGTTTTGAGGTCGGGCCACTTGACCCTGAATAGCACCTTGACTTGACATGACCTTAACTAAAAAATTTGGTCAGATGTGTAAAATTGATCAGGGATAAGGTACCGTAAGTTTCGTTGTTCTGCGTCTCTTCGTTCTTGAGCTATCTGGGAAAAACCAGGAGGGGCGAATTTCGCCCCCAGCGGGGCGCGTGTTAATAAAGCATAGAGAAAGAAAGGGACGAGCTACAGAAGCTGAACCAAGCCCTACAGCATGAAGTGCCATCAGCTGTACGAGAACAAGGTTGGTAATATAGTAGATGATCTCGAAAAATAGGAATCCATGCAGTTTAAGAGGTTCCATCCGAAGATCGTGTCTTTTTATAAAAATACCGACGATTAAGAGATTTAACTGTCTCATTTGGCGCACTCTTTTAATTATGTCAAATATAGGGGAGCGGGAGAGTTTTATCATGGACAAGTTGTATCAGAGCGATTTTTCCAAAACTATCCAAGAGATAACGTTCCCGACACGACCAGATGATGCGGCATGCGGTCCACCATCTTTCCTTATACTGCCGTCTGCTTGGCTTAGGTTGTTTCGCGGTGAGTGCAGAAAATGTGTTTTCGGGGTGTCATTCTGCAAAATTTCGTCGTAAGGAAGGTGTGTTTTTGTCATTCAGATGAACAGGAATCGGAAGGATCGCTTTAGCAGTGGTAAGGGTATATTCTAAGGCTTCGTGCGTGAGAAGAATTTTCTCCACTGGCCACTGGTTGTTGAGCACGAGGACGTTTTTTCCAATATGAGAGGGTGGTACATGTATCAGGGCCAGGTGGGGTATGTTGTAACAATGATACAACTCACCCCAATGTACATACAGCTCATTAGGGGTGTCGCCACGGATTAGTTTTTGCCACAAACACTATATTATCACATGTAGCCACAACGAAAAATTAGGTAAAAATATTTTTACAGCAAAAAGTGCGGGCCAGGATAAGTGCAAGACAGGCCGCGCTGATGGAATGAAAGCAGAAACAAAAATTAAGTCTAACAAGTCCCGGGAAGTTATAACCACATCCCCACCTGCGCTTCACAAATTCGAGGGACACCCCGTGCTCCACCCACCGCCTCCTACTTTCCACGTCCGTGCAATTCATCCGTGTGCCTGATGCAACCCTTCCCGTAACCCTCTCCTATAACTAATACGTTTAGGCTTTTCAGACTGAACAGTTGCAGATTAAACAGGCTTTGGTCCTGACTAAATTTTGCTGGTACGTAGTCAGGAATTTGCCCGTTTCGACAGTGTCGGTCTTTGTTCCAAACGGGTCACTTGTACACCTGGACGGTTGATGTTTCGTTTGCGTTTTTCGTTAAAATGAGTTTCGTACTGCATTGACCATAGCTTGGTGTAATAAAATACAAGTTTATAATTATATTTTAAATTCGACTGTCTCCGAAAATTGACACACTGATACAACTTAACCCACCATGTGACACAACTCACCCAACCGGTGGGGTAAGTTGTATCAAGTGAAAAGGTCCATTCGCCGGGCAGTAGGAGACAAACCACAGTTAAGATTTGGAACACAATTAATTAACAAAGGAAGCCAAAATGCAGCTACGAGATGGTATTGAAATCACGATGCCATCTCAAGTAGTTAGAAATTAATAAACCTGGAGTAAAACTGATACAACCCACCCCACCCTGCCCTATTTACTACCCTGTCCGCAATACATTCTGCTCGAACTTAATACAAATTCACCAAACTGGATATGATAGCCATTGTTTAGTAAACATAGGACTTTTCTAAAGCTATTTTAACCTACATAGCCAAGTGTAGAAGCACGCTCGAAAAACCTGCAATAAACAAAGCTTTTGTTTTTAAGGTCAAAATTGCCGTGGAAAACTCACCTGAAATCTACCACACAGATATTCCAGCTGCGAGAGATTTACGTCGTTTCGCTGCTAATCTATCATTGATATAACCTGTATAAAGCCTGCACACTTGACCTAGTTGCATCCTTCCAGACCCGAATGGCGTTTTTTTATAAAGATCTCAATCTGTAGTCCCTTCTGGTGCCGCCCGCTGGCTCATTTGGTAGTGCATTGGATTTCCTACTGCTCGGGCTTGCTCAGACACTTCTCGAAAGTCATGAAAACAGCGCTGATATTTTGATACGTTGCAAAACCCCAACCTATTTTGCGGTGATAATTTGTCGTTAATTTTCCGCAGTCAGGGCAAATGTCACTGTTAATGTGGCAGGCCATTCGCATGTGATCTTCATATTGTAATTTATGTTTCCGCAGGTCCCCCAGTATCGCGCAGAGAGCGGGGTGACCTCGTAGACACCAGACGGGAGGTAAGAGGAACAGTTGTGGGTGTACAGGTCTCAAACATTGTTTCCATTTTTCCTCTTGAAAGTTTTTTTGTAACGAAAAATACCACCGATGGTATGTGATTTTCGTACCTACCACCGTGGTGGTGGTGGTAGGTACGAATATTGCTAAGATGGGCGGAGGGGGGCTGGAATATTCTCTTGTGATGTGATACCAGTGATACCAGTACTTACTTGTACATTTTCCAGGCTGAGACAGAAAAAAGCTCCATGCACAGGGCTTGATAATATGCAGTTGTGTTTGTTTTTTATTCCTCTGAGGGACTCGAAATGGTCAACCCGCTTGTTAATTTTCTTTCGCGATTGTCGGAAATTTTCTTGGTACCGAATCCGCTCCGTCTGTCCATTTCTAAAGTTGCCAGGATAGTGGCCCTGATCTAGTCACATCCATTAAAAAGATATATGTATCCCGCGCTTGCAGTAGGTTCTTCGGTCCGTGTAAAATGTTTATGTCGGAATGTGTCCACCCTCAGCTCTTCCACACGCAGCCGTCTGAAGAACAGGCTGCGATGATCTCCCGAACAAGATGGCGTATATCGAAGCTCAGAGAAACGAGTCCATGTTTGTCAAGAGCATGGCCGTCGCCATTTGGGGAAACTTCAGAGCTGACCTCACGCTCCGTAACGGGGCAGAAATCAAATCGGTTTAACTGCACTGAGGCGAAGCGGGCCTTAACTCCATTGAAGGTGCAGCGCATCAAAGGTAAAGCTATTTTGAATGAGCTGTGGTTATGTGCCAGAAATTGAGTTAATACATAAGTTAATTAGAGCAGTGTGAGCCGCTGTGTTTTTCAGCATGGGTCGCCTGGTATGTGCGTCTTTTTATGAAGGTATTTTCAATTGACCCTGAGGTTTTGTATGCATGTTTCAACCAAACATCACAAAATTTATTAAATCAAGTATTTTGAAGTACTGGGCGAAAAACAGTGAAACGAGTCTTTCGTACAAACCCTCCATAGTTTATATAGAAACAATCGAAATGTTTGTCGAAGGTTGGGCTTTTGCCTTAATGGTTCGTAAATTGTTCGCCATTTTTCTGACCACAAAATCGCAAGCACAGTGAGTATTGACATTTCCCAATTGTTTAACGAAATTCTTTACACCAATACCAACAACAGTGGCGGATCTAGGGAGGGGGGCAAAAAAGGCATTTGCCCCCAAACGGAAAAGCTCGGGGGGCAAAACTATGTTTTTGCCCCAATCAACCTCCTTTTCCCCCGACTCCTTTTACTTTATAAGCAAGATTCTGGTACTTTAACTCTCAACTTCAAAGAGAACCAGTTAAGTTCAGTGTAAATATTGGGCCTCGGACCGGAAAAAGTATCTCTAGCCCATATTTTTCAACCCGTGACGTTTTTTTTTACTTTTCGCCTCAAATACCCAAAAGTCTAAAAATTGTACCGGCAAGTGATATTGTAATGCAGATTTCACGGCGGCGTGGCTTTTTTCGACTTTTGATTTTGGTTTGCCCCTCCCAAACCAACCGGCTAGATCCGCCACTGACCAACAATCTTCTCCACTTGACCACTACCGTTTCGCCTCAGAGGAGCTAAGAAGACACTTGGAAGAGTCCGGCAAGTCTAAGGATTATGTCGATTTGAAAGTGAGCCAGGTCCCGAAGTACCTCAACGAAAAACTGCATGACCTACGGAAGGCCAGCCACAGATCAAAACAGCCCTCCGGGTGGACTTCCACTTCAGATAGTTTGGAGGCGTTGGAGGAGATGGGAGCGGAGAGAGCGAGAGAGAGAGAGAGAGAGATCATCAGTTTGTCATTGCTTAAATTCCGCTTTTGGTTGAAAGCATACATTGCTTATTGTTTCTGAGCACAGAAAAACTTTGTAAATAAACGTGAAGTTATTATCCTGGACCCTTTCCGATCGGTGAATTGTGTGAGGCTTTAATGAGCTTCAGTGAGCTGCAAAGTTAACAGGAGATGAGCGGACGTGTGTGGGGGGAGTTACTAGGATCAATGTTATTGCCACTGTCGTCCCATTGCTTGCATTAGCCCTGTGCGCCACAGAATTGGTGGGGAATGCCTGTCCAAAAGGCGCAGTAGGTCCATGTGGAGTGATGCTGTTGTTTGAGGTATACCTGTGGGAAACGATTCTGAACGGGACTATTTGCTTGCTGCCATTAGCACCAAAGGCACGGACTGGTGCCATCAGGACCATAAAACCAAATGGTACCATTAGGACCAGAGGAACCAGCTGGTACCGTTAGGACCAGAGGAACCAACTGGTACCGTTAGGACCATAGGAACCAACTGGACGTAGGGCCATTAGGACCAGAAAACTACTAGGACCGACTGGAACCATTAGGACCATTAAAACCACTCGGGCCATCAGACCATTAGGAACCACTGGGTGGTGTTTCAATTTCCCAGAGGTCAAACCATTAGGAAAATCTTACTGGTTTATTCTCTTGGGTTTTCAACGGGAGAGGTCACCTCGTGACCTAACCTCAGGTCACGAAATCTAACAATCCCGGATATACATATTGTAGACCCTGGAGGGGTCATTAAGTGTAGGCAGTTTCAAATTGATATGCTAAGAAATATAGCTCTTATAGAGCTCAAAAGTTGAAGTGAGGTGACCTTGGTTGACCTTGCCTGGTGACCTGACTGAGTGACCTGAGGAAAACAATTTCAGGGATAGTTGGGAAAATGATGGGGGAGGGGATAGAGCCCTTAACCGCGGCGTTGCGTCTCGTTTTTCTGCTATCCCGAAAGAAATCTTAAGGCGGGGAGGGGCCATCGATGGCCCCGGTGGGGCGGGGGTTATAGCAGCGCCACCCTTACTTTTGACTACGTTCTGATCGTTGGGGTGCCGTTGTTGACGTAGGCTTTCCCCATCAACCGCTGGCAGCCCCTCCTCTGTCATGCATAGGCCCCTATCTGACGACGGACACGACTTTATAAATCAAAGCTGGGGCGAACCCAGTCGTTTGGTTTGGTGAACCAAAACCATGCCTGCGAACATAAAATGGCGCGCATCGTTGGTGGTGCCATTCTGTGTTATTTCTCTTAGGAGAGAATTTAGTTTCACTCCAAAGGAAATAACTTCCGAATGAACAAAACGCCTACAACTTTCCTGTTGTACGGGTTTTCCCAACTGATCGATTAGTAAAGATTGGTTTGCTGGGGGTGCGGGGTGCAAAATGGGATTGGTTCCCCTCTATTTCGCTATGATGGGGTGGGGAGGTATGACTGGATTGTCGCCCTCCCCTGGATCCGCCCGTGAACCCCAGGTGACGACGGGTGTGTGGCCGTTGTCAGGCCCCCCATTCACAGATGGCAGAGTGACGTACTTGGTACCAACAAAGGTAGCACTGCTGTGGTATAAGCATATAGATAACGCTGTGACGGCCCGGGCATAGATGGTGCTGTACTGATACGGACGCAGATGCCGCTAATTCCTGATCCAGCGGAGCAGGCTTTGGAAGAGCAGTTCTTGCCTGTGGTAGGCGTGGCGGAGCGTGCGGACATACACCAGCTGGTTTGAACTGGTTTAACGACTTGCATGGGTTGCAGTCGTGCTCTGGTAGGCTTTCTAATTTCTGTTTTCGAAAACTCGCGTTTTCGACTCACCGCGGCAATTTTTCGTTGGGGCATATTCGCCGAAACATTGTCCATCCCGTGCTCGGCGAGTTCCGGCCGTCGATTTTCTCGTCCATCCGCGACAAGCAGCCCCGCCTAAGGCGGATGCAGGGAGCAACTCCCCTCCCTCTAATCAACTCGGTGCCCCCACGGATTGCCCGGAACTTTGTCCTGTCCTCTTCTGATCAGCGCCTTAGTGCTGCGATTCGACGCCCCCTTGGTAAGTCGCCGGTGTGAAGAAGTGATGCTCGCGGCGAAGTTGCCCTGCTCGCCGTAGAAAATTCCAGTTGCCGGTCTGTCCCGCTTCAAGTCTCAATAAAACCACCATGTCCAGAATACGTCCGTGCATCGCTTGTTGCTTGGACATCGATTTATTATAATAAATAAGCCCTATCACAGAACTGAGTCTAAATCAAGTCCTGTGTTACACACACAGGAGCGCCCAATCAGCAAAAGCACGAGCCCGTGTTTTACACACAAACTCTGCATAATCAGAGGTAAACGCAGGAACTAGCGGGAACAATCCCCCAGCATGTGTTTCACACACAACTGAAATCCTCCCGGCATGTGTTTCACACACACAAATGAAATCCTTCTCGCATGTGTTTCACACACAAGTTAACTCCTCCCGGCATGTGTTTCACACACAAGTGAAATCCTCCCGGCATGTGTTTCACACACACTCAAACTGAGGCCGCTCCATGCCTATGTTTCACACACAGGAAAATTACATAAGCAAAGATTCCGAACGGAATCATTAGTGTGTGAAGCAATTAGTACGTTACACACGGAGAAACGCTACAAGCCAGGTGCCGCCACAAACGCCGGCGTCATCGGCACCTTGGCCCTCGTGTTTCATACACACGATGTTCGCAACAGACTATGGCCGGGGTACGAGTGCCACCTTTTTCCCAGCGATATAACAGCACATAATCAAACTGATCCCCACCTGATGTGTCTGCTAGTTATGTCAATACAAAAATGCAATTCCTTCAAACGGCTTTTGCATTGGAAAAAAGGCACACGGAGCACCAAAATCTCTGAGTTGTTTTGATTAATTTGAACCGTCTTGGCAATCGGTACACAACTCGTAGAAAACCTTCGGCAAGGACACGAAATCAGAACGGCTTCAACAAGTTGTAGTTTTTAGCTATGAAGACCAGCTTCATAGTTTCCCTGAAAGTGAGCTCATTTGGGCAGTAGTCGACAGTAACAAACAACTTCGAAAAAGCATGACTGAGGACCGCACGCATGTCTACTTCACTGCAGAAAATGTGAGTAACAGTGCAAAGATTCAACATGAACGTGCCTCCTCCACAAGTTAACCCACTGTAGATGCCGAAAAGACTCGATGGTCATAATGAGATGGCGAATTTGAGCCTTGCTGAGGCTGCAGATGTTGTATGCGGATGTTTCCTGGGATGCATTTCTACATTGTGGCTCAGTGTACAAGAATCGCCCGCATGCCTCAAACCAGGCACTCGGCGTTTCACACGACAAGTGATCAGTCACAGTTCAGATTTGCCGTCACTCGCGTGACAGGCCAGGTCGTTTCACACAACCCGCGCGCTTTTCTGGCGCCTTCGCGGAGCCGTATCGGACCGCGGTTTTTTCCTTCAACCGTGGTACACAACACCGATGGGAACACGATTCGCCCGGTTTAGGCTTGTATCGGATGTTGATATTCACGGGAAACACTAAATGGGTTGACATAAGCCTCTTCTACCCGCCGCAGACAGTTATGTAGATTCAACGCTCGGTGCATCGGAGTTTCCCCTAATGGCCAAGTAAAGCGCTTGGGGACTAATGATGAATATCTACCCCCTGGATGAACATCGATATTCCGACATATCCGATGCCAAATGACCGGATCATGGTTGGTTTCTCAACGATTCATAGTTGGAGTAGCTTGTTGCAGTCTCTCCTGACCCGATCATGCGGCCGCAGGTACTGGAAGATTGAAGTAATCGTGCCACCTTGCTTTGGTCTTGGAAGCATTTCGTGATCAGGTGGTGGAAACGCCACGTTGTCACGTGCAGTTGGAAAAACTGCGCCGGGCGGTGGCCTCAGCAGTATAAGGCGATCAAGGGTCCAGCTTAGTGGGTGAAAATGGAAATGCAATATGATTGGCAGATGACGAATGTGCGTTATGATTGGCAGATGAAAATAAGGGTGATTGGTTTGTTGACTGGACTGTTGTCATTGGTAGATGATGATGAAGAAACGCTCCGGTTGTGGTTGGTAGATGAGCTCGAGGTGTGATTGGCAGATGAAAATGATCTCTGATTTTGATTGGTAGTTGATGAGCTCGAGGTGTGATTGGCAGATGACGATGAGTTCTGGTTGTGATTGGTACTTGATAACGAGGCTCTGGTTGTGATTGGTAGCTGATGATGAGCTCGGGATGTGATTGGCTCAGAAGCTCTTGGAGACGCGTTCGTAGACGGTCCACGCCATGGCAGCCATGAAGGTACGGCGCAGCACACGCGGGGCCAAGCCGTAGAAGAACGCCTTCGAGCCTCCCTCCTGCAAAAGAAGAAACACATCAGGCTGCAGCATTGGGGCCACACAGATTGACATCGCAGACAAGGGCATCGTGAAAGTTTACTTAGCATGGGACAACTCGCTACACAACGGCATCGTGCAATGGAAGAGATGACGATGCGTCCTCAAGTCATACTTCTGCAAGCGGATAAGATTAACATCAGGATACGCGGCGCACCGTTGGAGGATTAACCTCATCATGATCTCTTGAGAAGTTCTTGCCAACATTTAACTATCTGGTGCATAGGACGCTAACCATTATCGCCATCATTAACTTTATGAAGAATAAGAATGAGCAATTATGGCATCGAACAACCAATTTGCCCATCCATCGCGCATTTGAGTAATGAGTGGCATCCGGTGCACCAAGGCATTTACTCCAGATACACGAGCAGCCTCGGTACCCAGGCCCTTGGTACGTACCATCACGTCCCAACGAACTATGGCGCAGATCAGACGAACGTGGCGACGCGGAACGTACCGTTGTGAGGAGCAAATCAAATTGATTTTAATGAACTATTCATGTAAGTTCTTAAACCTCTTTTTGTCAATTCTAAAGAATAATTTATTGTCAATTACTTATATCCAAATAAAATATTGCATTTTCTTTCAAAACTACGTCCAATGGTACGAACCACTCTCATGGTCCTTCTTCTAGAGAAGGACCAGAACCTTGCGGCAGAGCGGTACAAAACACCCGCATACATGAGTCGATTGGGCCATTCCCGTGGTTGGTACCGTCCTGAGGCTGCCCATGTATCTGGGGTAAATGGGAACAAGTACTGAGCCGACTCTTCCCCGTCCTTGTTCTCTTACGAAGCCTCAGCACAGTGGCAGATACAAGGGGGGGCTAGGTGGCTCAAGCTCCCCAAATGTCTGGGTGCCTATAGTTAATGCAAAGCCGGAGGCTGCTCTGAGGCAAGTACAGGGGAAGTTCGAACCCCTCCCCTCCGAAATGAAGTCCTGTATCCGCCACTGTTCCAGCACCTCGGAAACACGCGTGTTTACAGACAGAGTAGCGTCCGGTGAACTGAAACGCTGAGGACATGTCCTGGAGTATTTCCTCACGTGAGGACAGCGGGACATCGGACTAGAATTGGGAGCCATGACCCACGCCGCATACACAGCGCCGTTGCCTTCCGACGACTCAGCACCTCTCAAACACCGTGTTTACAGATCTGGGAGACCAACCCGCAGCGTGTGAGGAAAATAAACCACACGCACCGTCTAAACATTCGACCGCTACATTTTCCACACCCGGCACACATGGCCTTCGGAAATCACATACGTCCGTTTTGTCGGGTTGTTTTAACACAGCAGCGCCTGGAAAATGCCGTGTCTGTATCCACTCAGCTCAAAAGGAGACCAAGAAATGCCCAGAGCAGCATATCCTTCCATGTGGAAATTTTCCACTCACTCACATTTAGCACGAAGTACCGTCAAATGTGCCGAGTATGTTTCATTAGCATCGATCTTCTCTGTGTCAACTAACTACTATGTATGCTAGCAAGATTTTTTATTGGGACCAGCCAAGGCGTAAAATTGAACCCATTTCGACATTTTGCCACTTTCTGAATGCAATGACTCTTCAGCGGAAATAATCAGGCCACCATGCCTACAAACGAGCTGGAAATCTTCACGAGAATCGTCATGCCGCGAGAAAAACATCAGAACCTGGTTTCGAGCTAACGAAAGCCCAATTTTATGGAATACAAACGGGGTAACAAAAGTCCAGGCCTTATGTTTTAACAAAGTGCGATTCTGGTCGTCTTCCACCTCCGTCTTCATAGCGAATTGAAGCTCAATCGATGACAATAAAACAGAGTGTTATTGTCCAGCAGTGATCTGTTTTATCTCCCGCGGGCGTGGCTCCACTAGATAAATATATCGGCAGGCAGACGTCTCACACAGGGCAACTGACGGATCAGCATCAACAGTCGGTTCATCCCCAGTTCATCACCAGCTCATCAGCAGGACAACAATAGTTCATCACCAAGAAAACACGCTGACACTATTAAAAAAAGATGCGGATGTTCACCCGAGATGTCCGCATTCGCAATGGTAGGTACCAAGCAATGGTAGGGTTGCGGAGCCACGACAGGATGAGGATAAGCCTGGGGACAAGGTTCTTAGTAAAACTCCTGATACTAGAAACTACGGATCTTCTCTTTGTCAAAGAGCCCATCCGCACCAGTCCAACTTCTGCACCCGGAAATCATGAAGCCCAAACCCAAATTTTACGGCGCAGCAACTGCTGAGGTTATGCGGCGTCACCAACTCAGTTCTCTTGGGGGTTCTAGGGTTCGCTTTATCCTTATTCAGGCCACCCGCCGGGCGTTGCACTCAGGAGCGCTCTACCGCTGAATCACTGAGCCCTCAGCCAGGTCAACAGCACGGGTGGAAGCTCCTCTGAGCTCATTTCAAACCTCCTCCAATCGCCTCTCACACGGGAGGTGGTTTTGCGAAGATTAGAGGGGCCAAATTCTGGAGCACAAATTTCAACCAATAAGCCAAAACAAATAATTTTGTTGTGAGAAAAGGACGTTTAGGGCAGTTTACGACGGTGACTTTGCTGCTTTTCCGTGTGCCATTTCCGTCAAAATCCATCAAATGTGGATGAGAATCCTTATCAATTTTCGACAATTCCTTCGCTTCGCTACGACCGCCATATTGGCGTTGATCAGTCGCTAACAGCTGATATCTGCTCCCAGTCTGCTACAGCGAACACTGTTTCCCTCCTGCTGCGGCGTCTTCTAAGCTCCTCTTATCATCTGGTCTTCTCTGAGGAGGCGCAGAAACAGGCTCTATGCAAGTTGACGGCGCTCTGCAAACTTCGCAGTTGGTGTGTCGTTAAGACCCAATATTAACATTTCCATTATTCAGCTTAAAGCTTGAACAATAAGAATGCCAGGCGGCCTCGTTAGGTACCACGGACACACGCACAAACACCCGCACGCCCCACCTCAGCACCGCAATGTCGGTATTAATAATTCCCAGGCCCCTTCCATAACGAGACGCCAACGTGCACGCGACACCGTGACCTCGCCCTGCGGCGCAAAACTGCACAGGACTGCGGCGCAAAAGCAGCAGCGCCTGCGGCTCTTCCGGCACGTGGCACAACAACTGAAAATGTGGCATTGCCATGTGCAATATTCCTAGCAATTAGGCCCGAGATTAGGTCGGAGGTTTGAATTATATAGCATGCTACTGCGTTATGTTTCGACGTTTGCCGTCATTTGATGTGACACAGATCTGCTCTTTCGGCCACTATGCATGCCCGTGGAAAATGGACAGACTTCATCTCTCCAGGTTTCTTTGAGACTTGTGGGCCCAGCTCTGGCGAGCCAGATGTCGCCCCAAGTGCGACAGTACCCAGACAGGTCTGCAGCGGCGCCGCGGCCCCAGACACACCCCCGGAGCAGATACGGGTACGGACCGGCGCCTCTGCACCGGCGCTGGAGGACGCCGTCCAGCACTGGTACTGGTAAATAAATGCAAATAGGCAGACGACTCGGCACTGTTACATGCAGATGCGGGTGTGCTGGTAACGCAGATTCGATATCTTCCAGCTGACATCATAGGGCAAATACATCTACAAACTTGAACATCAGTACATCAATATCGTAGTACCATGCTGACATTATTTCAGGGCGAAACAAAGGCAGCGGCAGGGAAAGCTTTCTGGGAGCCCTTCTGATTGGTCTAGAACGCAGCGAAGGAGCATCCTCCCACTCACCTCCCCTAAGTTTCGGAAGAGAGAAATTTGCGGACACAATGCCTATGGACCCTGTAAACACAATGATGCAATAGGAGCACACACCTATCGCCACATCTAATGCCACCTTTCGTCTGACTTCGCCCAAACTCTTACCTAAGTACCGGAGCTGAACTGGGCCTCCAATGGATTTGCTCTGAACTGCATAGGTTGTCAACGCCTGGATGAATAAACCTCGTGTGATGCTTGTTATTGATGGTAGCCGCTTGGCCCAGCAATCTCTTGTCCGAGAACATATCCCGATCCCTACATTGTTGTTTCCTCGAAGGTACCATCTTTGTCATCAAGGGGCCATTTCGGGCACCCCGTTTCCCTGAATAAAGCCCTGGCCGTCTGTCTGGCGTGACGTGAGGCTTTCCAGACCCAGCCAGCTCCAATTGGCGAGTGAGGCGGTTCTGCTCGGATGCTTCAGGTGAAAACAAAGGCGGAAATCGGCGGTGAACCGCACCCGCTGCGCCAACGATGATGTTATCTCCGCTGGCAGTACCGTGTGATATCTTTGTGGAGGATTTCCGTAGAATTCCATGTTCACTGGAACCTTGCAGCGCAGCTGGTATAGCGGAGGCGGAAATGTCAACACATGGCTGCAGAGATATGAATGTTTAAATGCGGTGTTCTTCACTCGTGTCGTTTCCATGAGTTAACGGAATCAAATCGCAAGATTCCCTTTTCAGTCCGCTATTTGAAATCAGGAAGACAGGAATAGTTTTCCGTTCATGGAGAGTAAGACATTTCGGGGTCGCTACTTGATAATCAACATCACGGTTAGTATCCCAGTATGTATGGAGAACATCTGTTAGGACCTATTCACACTCGCCAGAATCTACCGACAGAATTTGCCAATTTGTTCATCCGTCTCCTGACGTGCTTTTGTTATTTCAGTTGACAGATTCTGCCAAGTGTGAATAGACCCTTACCCTCTAAACCGTAGAGATTAACTATTACTAGAAATATGCGTCCCACAAACATACATGATGGAGACGATGAAGGACGACGAAGTATTAACATGCGCCTGGCGGGACAAGTGCGAGAGTGATCATAGCTGCTTAAAAATACTTCTTAAAGGAAAAATTAAAGATACAACATATCTCAATCAGTTGTGAGTCAAATGTGATATTTTGTAAACCTTCTGCCCAAACTTTGGTGGAATTTTCCGCTGGGAATGACGTATATCAAGTGCACGAGCGCCTGAAGATTATATTTTTTACTAAATAAAAGCCAGGTTTCAGTTTAAATTTTCTTCAACCGGGTATAGGAATTTTGATTGGCAGTTCCTCTTTAGGAGTAATAGTTTATCTCTATGCTCTAAACACTAGAATCCCGTGTTCTGGTTTTCGTGGGTAATTAGGCTTTAGCGCACCTCAGTTTCCCCAGACTATATGGCGCACATATCTCCGGGCAGTCACCTGAAGGGTTTGAATTTAAATCTTCGGGTTGCTCGGGCATCCCCAATGAAACATTGAAGTAGCACCTGTTAAAATATCCATCCAATTGTCCTGTTTTTCATTTCTTGGGCCTTGATTGTTTTATGCAGGCCAAAAGGCCTGTGGAAGGGCTAAAACATACCGTTATACTTATACTATACGTTTAATTTTAATATAGTGGTATTTGATATGATTCCAAATTTGGGAACATCAAATCGTTCTGAAAAATATACGTCCCTGGGCCACTTCCTCCGCCACGTACCCCACCACCCTGTTTTCTGCGCCGCTGAGTCATGAAGTACCGTCCTGCGCAACAGCAGCAGGAGCTGCTTCTCCCACCAGGAAGCGTTGGGTCCTGGGCGGGCGCCAAAACACCGCTATTGTTAGAGACTCAGAAACAGACTGGGACCGTACCCTCCACCTAAGGGGCGAGGCCAATACCAACACCGGTCACCTGGTCTGACTCCAGCTGCTGGTCACGGTCTGCCGACAAAGAAACGACGTAGTTCAAAGCTGGTGTTGGTGCTGAAACACTCGCTACTCTGGGAAGGCTAGCGCAATGGGGTTACCGTCTGTTTGCAGAAGTCTGGCAACACTTACCGCCGCTACACACACTGTGCCTTATACAGCGTTTCCACACCCCACGGCATGATCGCTCCCTTTTCAAGCCAGGCGACTACACGAATCCACCAGTAAGAATAAACACCGATTTATATGGAAATATGTTAAAGACAATCACATGCATGTTCAAGCCGTATCAGTTCCCTTACTTTCTCTGAGACACAGAGAAAGTATCCGCTGTTCGCATGAGAAACGAAAATAAGGAGTGCACCTGCATTTTTTTACAATTGTCTTCATCAATTTGTCAAGTTTTTTTGCTTGCTATGTGCACCAAAAATCTGTTTTAGATTCCTCGTGATTCCTCAGCCTTGTTTTTGATAACCAGCACTGTCGGAGGGGCAGCTGCACACAAACACGCCGCTTCCGGCCGAACCGCAGAACATCTGACGTAATTTACGTCACAACTTACGCGGCACGTGACCAGACGCCACGCACCGCGCCGATTACGTCACATCTGCCTAAACACCATCATCCGCAAATGAAGCACGCTACGGGAGGCTTCATCACGCTAGAGGAAGCTACAGGATTCGACGTCAGTGAGAAACGGAACAAATCAATATTTTTGCATAAAATTAATCATTTGTTTATTCTGTTTTTATCATGCTAATAATACCCAATTCTATTCACGACTAGAGCTTTAAAATATTGCATTGCTTATGTCCCGGTTTAACAACTAGCTGTGGCGGGTTAACAATCACCTTGAATCATTAACTATTTCAAGCCGAATATGAATAAGAATAGAACAGGAGGGAGTTGCATTTCAGGCAAAGCTTCGTCACATTGGATTTGGATACTTTGTCAGAAATGAGTAAAATTTTGCCACGGGCGAGTCGTTCCAGGCGAAAAGGTGCACAATGCGTCGGGGGAAAACGGCAGATATTGTACCTGTCACGGCCTGGGTAACGTCCAGTCTGCAGCCACTCAGTCTTAAGCAATGTCACATTGCGCCGCAGCCACATAGCTCTTTGCTACAATGAGCTCATGTTTCCGAGAAGTTAGTTTTGGCTAGCCTTTTTGCTGTTTTTTATTTTGCTGCAGCGCTGGAGCAAGAACAAAACCGGAAAGTGGAGGACGTGTTTCCTAATCTAGTGGCGACTCAACCAGATTAGGAAACTGGTCACACAGGCAATAGAAGCTTTAAACGAGACTAACTTAACACTACGAACGACGGTTTCTACGCCCCTCTACAAGCCGAGCATATGTATATGGATTTCGAACTCATCATTACCCCGACCTTGACCTGGTTCAGCGGACTGCACCCATATATACGACCCGACAGAAGTGACAAGAATATGGTGTGAACTGCATTTTTAGGCCTATTCTTGCCATCCAACGCCAACAAGATAACATAGCATCAACTTCAATGGGTGTATTCTCTTGGGCTCATCATGTCATCCGATGGGGCCATATGACATCCCGGTTGACGCCCCACCCCCGCCCACAAAACTAAACCGTTGCCATTTGATGTACAAATAAATGCTATGACATCCCGGTTGACGCCCCCCGCCCACAAAACTAAACCGTTGCCATTTGATGTACAAATAAATGCTATGACATCCCGGTTGACGCCCTCCCCAGCCCACAAAACTAAACCGCTGTCATCCGGCGTACATTAACCTCCATGCCGGGCTAATGTTCAAAGCATGAATTATTGTGGGATCACATGACCGCGGCCTCCTGGGCCCGACACTAGACTGAAATGGGCCGTGTTTGGCTGTCACCAGGCACGTCACCCTCAGTAGCCCACGCCAGGGACGGATGTAGGATCTCGCCACGGGAAGAAAGCCTCAGGACACAGCCATTACTATCTGGGGGAGGGGAAGGGGGATTTTGTGAATTCACAAGGGCGCCCTTCCTCCGATGCGTGTTAGAAGTTGGCGTTTCTAAGGTCTTGTCGGGAAGCGGCGGAGCACATTTAGAGCGCCTGTACCGCAATGCCCTCTCCTTTTCAGGGCGCCTCCGGTGTCCACAGGGAGGGGCGGATCAATGGACCTGAGGGGACGGGGGCGGCCGCCCCTTCGCTCCCCCCAGTATCCCTCCCTGGCCAGTATTCCGCCCCGACTGCCGTGCGCCGCCTCCTCCATCCCGCCGCAGCGATAAACACCGGTCCCATGACACTGACCTAGCCCTGAGGTGACGTCACACCGCCGCCCGGCCGTGATTGCTCGATTGGTGACGTCACACCCTCACGCCACCGCCTGGAATGCCCCACCTCCCCCGCCCCCGCAGAGGCCTACCATGTCGGAGCCCGTGGCTGACGGCCGACAGCCACCCGGTGCTGGGGGACAGGGACCGTACCAAGATAACACCGCACCACGGACACTGGCGACGTTAGGAGGCCGGATATCAGAGTGCGCAAATATAAAGTGCAACGGTGTCGATACAAGCGGCCATTTTGAAGAAAATGTATTTAAAAAGTTCGCGGTGCGTTCTCCGAATTAATTGTAAAGTAGGCATCAGGGCAGTTTCCAACTGGCACGGGCGAGGACTCCATATGCTTTAAATACTTTATGGGGGGATGGGGAGGGAGGGCCTCGGTCTGCCGACGACCGGCGAGGAGGGGATGGGCGTTGAATTTTAAACATTGTCAGTTATAAACTATCTTTAAAACACTAGCAATCCACTAAACAACACATTGGCATAAGTCCACGAAGGTACAGGAGAGAAAATGTCAAAAAAGCAAAGGAAAAGTCCCAACATTTTTGGTGGACATACCTCCTGCTTGGAGAAATGGGGGGACATGTAGCCCCGCCCGCGTTTGACGCCCATGCTTCAAGGTCCTTTCCTGGTTACTTCTGGCACCGGGAGATCGGAGAGGCTTGACAAGGATTTGCTTCAAGGTCTTTTCCTGATAACTTTTGGTACCCAGAGATGAGAGAGGTTTGACAAGGATTTGCAGATGCCTGCTCTCCTCAAGGTCCTTGGTTATTGAGCAAATTGTGACGTCTTCCGCTAACTCGTCAAAGAGGTTTGTACTTTCGGACATGTGACCCGAATTCAGTCTGCGTGAGCAGAAAAGCGTATTAACTGGCCCTGAACCAGTTCTAACAGACGCAAAGAAAAACCGATGAGTTTGTGCGCGGAGCGGCGCCTGCTTTGGAGACACCGAGGTCATCACCAGGCTCTGGTGGGCAAGACGGCGCAAAAAAGTCTCACCAGCGACAAATATGCCACAACACGGAACTGGCCACACCCAAACGGCCGACACAGCCCTATCAAACAATAAACTGAACGAGCAGCGACGCGGGAGGAGCAAAGAGTCCACATCGGGTACTGATGCAATGGACGAGTGTGAGAGACACAAAACGTGACCTCGCGGGGGACTGTGTAAGGAAGATGATCTTTCTCGGGAGCAGAGGGGGGGGTTGTCCTCAACCTCTTCCCCTGCGCGCTGCACCCAAGGACGCAAACAGTTCTGGCACTGAGAAACAAAGATTGGAGGACACGGTGTTGGACCTGCGATGCATCAGCAGCAAAATATGTACCCGCCAGTCTGCCCAGGTTGTGAATACGAGAGAGAAGGGCGGCTAGGAAAGCATAAACAACACCTATGCAAACTGCGTGAGCGTGTCTTCGAACCATTGAGAATGAAAGGAATCGCCAAAAGGCATTCTTAAACTTTTAAAAAGAACAGCGGACCTAGGCAGATCTAGGGGGCAACGGGGCATTTGCCTCCCCCGGTCGACCCTCGGTGTCCCCTGAAATGGTCATGGCGGCTCCCTCACAGGTCGATTGAAATGCTGTCCCCCACAGGATGCGGCTATCGGCGCTCCCACGATAGGATCTGGCGCCCATCCAACAGTTTTTTTCGTCCAAAAGTAGCACCTCTTGGTCCGGATGCCCCCCCCTCCCCACCAGCAATCCTGGATCCGCCTATGGTCAGCGTTGAAAGTGATTTTTTTAAAGCACTGCCAAGCGTTCGGGACCACAGCCTTTCAGTCTGACCTTGTCATGTCCAAGCGAGGGTGTCAGTTTGGCACGCGCACCAGCTCTCTTCCCCATTGGCCACGATCCCGCAACGAACGTGTCAGTTCGTTCACGCTTTAAACGACCGCGTCGTTCTTTCGCTTCGGGGTACTTCAAGTGGCTTTCCTGAGATCAATAATGGGCTGTGACTGCCTTCGCATCACCGATCACTCGGCGGATACGGCCGACGACACGTCCAGATGTCGCCAAGGAGGGGCTTCCGCAGAATGTACCTCGTAAGTCACTGCTAACGTCGGGACTGGTCATCGACCAAGTCTGCTGGTTTAGTCTTGCACTGCCATTCTCTGATTTCATAAAACGTAGAGGACATAAGTGCTGTGGTGTCACGCCAATGTCAAGTGGAACTTGGTGAGTGGGACCTTATCTTTGAATTTGTCCACTCGTCCTTCTTGTCCTTGGTGGTTTGAGAGCGCCCACGTACGTACTATGTACACACATCTTATCTTAGACAGACAAGAAAATCGCATGAGTTCCACAGACTTGACCTCGTCCGTTCTCACAACTGACCCGGTTGGCTGGCGATTAAACCAGCTACCTAACCGGTATCGTAAACATGACCCATATCACATGTCATGACTATCGCAACAGGCAACTCTTACCCATCCATTGCAACCGCCAGATATTACGGTCTGACCGTTGAGCCCTCCGTACCCAGAGGAGCCCCATTGGTGCGAGGTCACTGCGGTGGAGTCTGCATGTCTGCTGGTACATACTACGCAGCACGTGCGTACCCACTCACACACACGCATAAACACCGGATGAAAAAAGCTGACTAATGTATACGCAATAGCGCACGCCCGGGAAGTGGACCCGTGCGTGGTGTGGTCACGTGCACAGTGACGTCAGAAGGAGCTCCGACAAGCCTCACGCCACGAGGCGGGCTCGTGGCCGCTCAGCTAAAACCAGGCAGTCCGTGCCGAAGCAGTATCAACATTTCCGAGAGGCGAAAACCGGGAATAGGGCCTGTACCATTCCTCCCAAATTTGTAATGCGTGGTTGCAAAGGACATCCCAGCCAAAAGTTGTAATATTCTGCAATAGAGTGGCGCTGATGGGTCTTTCGCTTTCCACGTCGCGGACACAGCTTTGGTTCCCAATCAAAGTCTTCAATCAGTCTGCAGTTTGATCCCCGAATCATGTGTCAGGCTGTTGTTGGCATAATGTCGCCACCGGCAAAAAGTGGGGGCCAGCTAAACTTCAACCTGATGCTGACAAAAACTTTCAACATCAGGACCAAAACTGTTCGAATTTGGGTCCTCGCTGCATTCCGCAGCGGCTGGATATAAGAATGTCCGGTTGTCTCTCATTTTGACTGAGATCAGGAAATTTTTGGCCAAAAGTGGGGGCCAGGCCCCCTGCCCCCTTTTCCGACGCGTAGGTTGTTGGTTTAGATCAGTCTCAACTTCATTCTGACAAGCTAAGTGCGAGCCTATCACTCGAAATATTGTCTGAGTTTTCCAAAAAGCCGGTTCACGGCGTTCATCCCTGATCAGTGCCGGCCGTGACCTAATTGCACGTGAGTGGGGGCACGGTGGGGCCGCTTCAATCACGCAGGGCGTAACGGCGGAGCACGCTTAAACAGAGTGCACGTTGGCCGGAGAGAGCCGCACGCACACCCTGGCCAGTCGCCGGCAGGCGCCGGGGTCCAACCCAGTCCGTGGTCGGTTCTTTTCTGCACCATTACAGAGGGGCGTGACCTGCGTAAACCAAACAGACTGGTCCAGACGCTAGCCAAACCGACTGGTAGTTCCGGTCAGACGACGCAGGCGGTCACATCATCACTGGACGGGCTCCAGCGTCCACGCACGGTGATCATATGCCCGAGCGGCATGGTGTTAGAGCCTTAAGGCCGAAAAGTCAGTGGGCCAGTACTTTCCAACCCGGCGGTGGCAATGAGAGAGAGAGAGAGAGAGAGAGAGAGAGAGAGAGAGAGAGAGAGAGAGAGAGAGAGAGAGAGAGAGAGAGAGAGAGAGAGAGAGAGAGAGAGAGAGAGAGAGAGAGAGAGAGAGAGAGAGAGAGAGAGAGAGAGAGAGAGAGAGAGAGAGAGAGAGAGAGAGAGAGAGAGAGAGAGAGAGAGAGAGAGAGAGAGAGAGAGAGAGAGAGAGAGAGAGAGCGAGAGAGAGAGAGCGAGAGAGAGAGAGAGAGAGAGAGAGAGAGAGAGAGAGAGAGCGAGAGAGAGAGAGAGAGAGAGAGAGCGAGAGAGAGAGCGAGAGAGAGAGAGAGAGAGAGAGAGCGAGAGAGAGAGAGAGAGAGACAGAGAGAGAGAGAGAGAGAGAGAGAGAGAGAGAGAGAGAGAGAGAGTCGAGGCGTTGTGCTGACCTGGTATATACAGGCCACAGCCTGTTGCAGGGCGCCGGCGCGCGGTCCCGGCCGTAGCTGTACGTGCGTCTTCACCACGTCCGCCGGCTGTGTGGCCACGGAGGCTGCCAGACCCGACACCAACCCGCAGCAGAAGGTGGCCAGGTCGGAGCGGCGCACGTCGGCCGGCAGAGAGCTGCGCAGCTGACTGGAACGGACGGCACGCAGCGGCTGGTTACGGACGGCTAGTGCCCAAATTGACGGAACACGGTGACTGGTTATGAATGGTTGGTGCTAAGTGAGCAGTATGGGTGGCTGGATATTTGGTTCTCGACTGCCCAGAGATATTTGGTGGGTCCTAGCACTCGTCATCAGTCAGGTAATAGCGTCAAAACGCCACAAACAGCACTGGCATGGACTGTGATTTAGTCCCCATTGAGGTATCAACGTTACACTGGACTGAGAATCAGTCATCATTTGACTGCTCACCATCATACAAAGTCACACATATGACTGATGACGGGTTTGCCATCACTGCCTATCTAAAAGTAGCGGCGTCACCCTTGTCACTAGCTGCAGATAATGGGACTTCGACACTTGTGAGCTACGGGCTGGCAAAACGACCAAGCAGCCGCTAGCTATTTTTGCTTGGGCTGCTGGCACAGCGAACGTCAAAACAACGATGACTTGGCAAGAATTGACAGTGGGAATACTTGTGCCAGACAAGAAATCAACGCAACTGAGGATCACTACGGTGGGAATAGTTCAAAAGATATAGACCCCATTGAAATGTTTGAATGATGAGACAAGCAGGTGTTGTCCTCGACCAGGTTATCGCCTACAACGCCTAATGTGACGACAAATATAGAAACTGTCATAGTCCAACTAAGTAGCAGATACGTCCAGTGCGTTAGGTAACGTTCCCAATCCATAGTTTTAAAAATAGGCAATCTTCATCATGAAGAAACTGAAGCTTTGACAGCAGAAAATTTAGAAATTAAAAATCCTAGATTAAGCAAAATGTGGGATATGAATCGAGGCATCGTCAAATGTTGCGTGTAGCACACCGAACAAAAAACACCCAAAAACAGCATGCTTCTTTTTGAACTCATTACACTTGGGCTGTCCCCCTCCCCCGCCCAAGACCCTTCCGGCCACCGGCGGATGTTCGGGTACGACTGGAACCGGCTCGGGGTCGTTGGGGCCAGATTCCGCTCCTAACAAACCCTATTTCTCCGCCAATGGTGTGCAGCATTGAATTCCAAACAGGAAGCTGCACGGCGTGCTGTACCCCATGGCTCTCTCAGCTGGAACCCCAGTATAACAGTGCCACCTTCCCTTTAACATGAACTAACTAACGTCTGGATTAAAATAGTAACCCGGATTATGCGCCCCAGTTCAGCAATGATGCAACGCTGGGTGAAAGAAGGCGTTGTCATGGCAACCGACCCAGCAGACCACTTCTAGGCCAGCTGTAATCGGGTCAGCAGTACAAGCACGTAAACCATCCTGCCAGTGAAGGACAGCAGACAAGAAGGTCCTCCGTTCCCGGGCCCCACGCCAAGTTGGCTGAGAGACCGCACAGTAACGCGCCTGGCATCCAACCCAGGCAAGGCGAGGTCGAACCGTCCAATAGGACCGGAACAAGCCAGCTTTTTTCTCTGACGATGATAGCATCTGACTCTAAAGTCGTACTCTTGGATGGGGCTTCATTTTCACACAGGGTTTGGACAGAAGACTGTCTGAACTGGGATGTTGCGGTTTGGGGGCAGAGGCAAGACTCCTTTCGAGTTTGAGTCTGCCATAGAGTGCGTGTTGCCCTGTCAGGACCAACCAGTCAGGAATTCCTTGATTTTGACAACAGTTTTCAAATATGAAGCCACGAGAAGATACGCCAACAGGCGAGAAAGCGGGATATGATGGTCATTGACCCTTCCAGTGCCCACCAAAGCTGGAGAATGTTACAAGCCAACTACATTCCTCAGTGCAGATTCACCAGTGGCGTGATAACTGACGTCCCGAAGGCCACACCGCTCAATCACTCGTCTCCCAGCAGAGTAAACCATTTATCGCTCAGTTTACTCCATAGGTTCCCGCCCCAGACATTTGCACCAAATAGATAAGAGGTACAGTTTAATTGCCACTCAATCTGATGCATCTACCCCCAAACCTCCACATATTTACACAAACAGATAGGTGGGGGGTTCATTGCAGGCCGAGCAATGATGCAAGGCTGCACTGCCGCTGCAACATGACTTACATCATCCCGGAAAATAAAACTGGGAATGGAATAGGGTCGGTTTAATTTATAAGGCTAGCCGATCCATTTTTCGAGGTTCCTTAAATATTTTCCATTACTCCAGAACACTCCGTCCATCACATAATAGGCGATGGTAATGTGGCTGAATTAGGTGTTGAACAGAAGTAAATGACATACAAATTAACTCAACGAGGGATGAATACCAAACCCTTAGACAAGGACACATTGTACACACCAGCACTAACGACGTGGAATATCAAGTGTGTCGTATCTGGCAGCGTACTATACGGAAGCATGGCCAGTCCCAGTGTCCTGAAATCCGAAATTTTGAGTGGAAATGATATCTTTTCAGAAATTTATCGGCCCCACCAGCAGTCCCTTTTGGCCGTTTTGGCCTCCGATGCAAATTGAAATGAGGAGTTAACAAGTATTTTTATTTGATAAACAGAAGTTGAAGAGGACAGCTCCCGGTGAAATTGTCATACATAAAACTTTATGAAACTTTACCTAAAAAATGCAAGAAAAATTTCGGAGCATTTGATAAGAGGCTGATTTCGACCTCTTTAGGGATTTGAGCCTCACTATCTGCTTCGCGCGAAAACAATTTCAGGACCATGACCAGCCCTGAGGCACACCTCAGCACTGAGCAGCGGCGCTCCACTGACCTGTAGCACATGTAGTAGACGCTGGAGAAGGGCACGTCCCGGAGCAGGGTGGGCAGCAGGCCGCGCGTCAGGCCGCGTCCGCCCTCCGTTCGGTAGATCACCGTCAGAGCCTGGCCCACGCCGCGGTACTCGTATATACCGCTCTGTAGACCAACAGGTCAGGTAGACAGTTTAGCCGCATATAACAACAACAGCACGGTCAGGTCAGGGAATACGCCGCAGTACTCCTATATCCCGCTCGGTGGAACAACCGATCAGATCACAGTCCAAACCGGCACGAATTCGCTTTTGGAGCATGGCACAATCCGGAAAAACTCTTGGCTGGCGTGGCACATTTTTTTACGAAAAAAGGAAAACGACGGTTAGGCGTCGCTTCAGTAAATTCGCACCACTCCCAGGTTTATTTTAAGTTAGTGGAAATACAATTAATAGCAGTATCTCAAACAACGATGATCGATTTTAGAAAGTTCAGTTTTCCTTAAAAAAACGTCTGTGACCAAGTGGTTAAAGGGATTCAGATGTCATCGGGCAAATTTTCAGCCTGTCGCTCGAACCAGTCGTAGATCTGGCAATGTACAGTGTATACTGACAAGAGTTCACAAAAAGCACCGCTGGCATCACCCGCCCGCCCGCTGTGGCTCTCGGGGCCCTAGCAACAGCGGGATGACTCAGGATTACCCGCACCAGACGCCCCGAGCAAGAGAAATGGTCAGTACGGCCTCTGTTGCTACCCCGGGTAGGGTGGGGTCCGCCAGTAAAATAAACTTGCGTAGCTGATGAACGTTCGCCCCGTGAAAATGAACAGTTACGAGCTAAAAGCCCTCGGATATGGTCGGACGCCAAGAACTGAAAGTATGTTTTATATTTGAAATATCAATTTCACTCTTTTCATATTTCACTTCCAGCGCCTCTACTAAGCTAAGCAAGAATGCTGGCAGTGTGCAGCTATAAATTCATATTGTTTAAGTATTAGGCTAGGCAAAAATATTTGCCACAAATTCACCATTTTGCAATTGTGACGGTCCTTTTCTACAACCGATTTGTTTGAGCGGTGGCGACAGAATGCTCCAGAGTGCCAACGTGGAGCGACAGAGTTCCGCTTAGCTTTCAACACGTGACGACAGAGGCAGAGTTTCACCGCTCACCTCCCAGAGGGTTTCTACAACAGTGGCGGGGTTTCACACTTCCCTCCCAGCGGGTTTCTACAACAGTGGCGGGGTTTCACACTTCCCTCTCAGTGGGTTTCGACAATAGTGGAGGCGGGGTTTCACAGCTCACCTCCCAGCGGGTTTCGACAACAATGGCGGGGTTTCACTGTTCACCTCCCAGCGGGTTTTGACAATGATAACGGGGTTGGGCTACTCACCTCCCAGCGGGTTTTGATGACGGTGGCGGGGATGGTGGCGGCGCCGGCGATGGCGCGCGCGCCGCCTCCGATGAAGAGCGCCTCCACTGCCGAGGGCTGGTGCGGCAGCGCCGAGCGGAGCAGGTGGAGCGCCGAAAAGTGCAGTCCCACGCCGGGAACCACCCGCGTCAGAGACTGCCACCCACACAGGATGTGTCACAACCGGACTGCCGCGACACTACAAACGCACGTGCGGCAGATACATTTTTGTTATGGAAATGCGCAAACGCATGGTAGATTAACTTTGATGACGATCTTTGCAATGAATTGTTAAACTATTTTTCCTTCCAATTTTGCAGCACGAAAATCGTGTCACATTTCCATGTTTCTTCAGGGCCTGATTCTCCTCCAAACACGAAATATAGTACAGAAATAATGATTGAAACATTTTTTTACCTTCCAATCTATATACATACTGACTGATGATAACCTCAAGCATTGAAGACGAACATTGAATAAATTATACATATAACGATATGATCCCCCTCCGCTTGTGGCACCCACCGGCATCACTCCTTTCCAGAGAGCGCGGGGGCTCTCATCCCTGACGATTCGCCAGATCACGGTGGCCATAGTAGAAGGACTATTACTGAAACACATCACATCGTATGTCAGTCCGCGCTGCCTCACTCCTGGTAACGCGAGATGTCTGGATGATCCCAATTTCGAAACGACAGCTGTCTAGGGGAACGAGGGACGGCTGGTGAAATCATCTTTAGTTGTGTTAGCACATATTATAAAAGCGATATGCGTGGGAACAGGGGAACATAGAGGACATGCCTCCCCTCACAATATTCAAGATTTTGCACCACTAACCCTATAGCGTGGATACAAAATTCTTATACACATTGTCCCACCCCATGTTTTGGACGCTCCTCACCTATGGAAGAGAATATTACACTTCGTGAGTTTTGAACTGAGTATCAGGCATGTAGAGCACACAGAAGAAAGCCTGAAATGTTAAGCTTCAGAAGTCGTGGGAGCTCAAATTCAGTGAAGACACGGCGTGCATTCATCCGAAGACCAGTACCCAGCACGCGTGTTGTGCATGCTATCATAACTGACTGGCAGCTGAACACGTGTTACTGCGTGTTATCTCTCACCCTCCGAGGACGGACGTCTGCAGCCGGGTCTTCACCAGGTCCAGCGGCTGGAACAGCACGGTGGAGCAGGACCCAGAGAACGAGCCCACCAGGAACGACTTCAACAGGGGCGGCTGCCGGACGCGGCACGGTTAACTCAGGGGACCCGGCGGCTCAGTCAACAGGGGAGGCTGCCGGACACGGCACGGTTAACTCAGGACCCAGAGAACGAGCCCACCAGGAACGACTTCAACAGGGGCGGCTGCCGGACACGGCACGGTTAACTCAGGACCCGGAGAACAACTTCAACAGGGGCGGCTGCCGGACACGGCCGTGACTCAGGACCCGGCGGCTCAGTCAACAGGGGCGGCTGCCGGACACGGCACGGTTAACTCAGGACCCAGAGAACGGCCCACCAGGAACGACTTCAACAGGGGCGGCTGCCGGACACGGCACGGGTAACGCAGGACCCGGCGGCTCAGTCAACAGGGGCGGCTACCGGACACAGGGTGCAAGATCGAGAGAGGTTATAATGGTGAGTGGTTACAATGAATTAAAATTACTACGATCCTTCTACAGTTCAGATTGGTGTTGGCTTAATTTTCAATTGGCTTTCTTGGATTTGGAGTCTATATAAACTCATAATCATGCTACTCGGCTCAGCACTGTGAAATCTACCAATTTGGGGTTTGAAGCTGTTTGATGTTCAAGTCGACCGGTCTGATAATTTTTGGGGCTTGTCGACGCACCAACTGCCAGGGTCATACGGCATGGCTAACTCTTTCCTTGCTGGAAGGATTTCTCGGGAGCCAGCTTGCTCCTTGTTCAGGGAATCCGCCAGGCCTTGAACCCGGATCGGCTGCGTGGAAGCCACCTGTGCTGACCACTCCACTACCGCTCTCCCTATGAGCTCGAATCAATCCACTTTCCTGAATTAGAACATTTTAAATTAAGTGTTGACACTTTTATGGGTAGGTTGCGACTGGTGCGGCCTATCTCTCCTGGCATACGCGAGGAGTGCCACTTTTTGGCGACACACCTTTCAGGTGGGCGATAAATCCTATTCTGGGGAGCGACATTTCAGACGAGCGCCATAGATCTTTCAGGGGGCGCCGAGGGTCAATTGGGGGAGGCAAGTGGAAGCACTAGGCCCCCCACACTGGATCTGCCTATGTCTTCTGGAGCGATTGCTAATGATCGAAGTGATTGCTGATGATCTGTTGATCGATTGCTGCATAACCATTCATATATGTACTGAATTAGAGCAGACGATTCTCGCGCTGCCCGTATCTGTACGAACTGCGACGCAGCTCCGTGAACCACATCCATTTTCCAGAGGTCCAGACACCGGGTCTCGCCACCAGTCTGGAACTCCTGGCCACAGCTGGATTAGCGGTATCGGCGGCCAACAAAAATACAACCAGTCGCGACTGGAACAAGCCACCGGCTGGCACGAGCGCTGGCGTTGCAACCAGCAAACAAGCCGGGGGGAGGGTTAAACCCTCAACCTCCCGTTGGTAAGAAAATGCCCATTCCAGACTTTGTCCGATTTCGAATTTGCAACCCGAGACTGAGACCCGACAATTTTGAAATTGAATATGTCCTCTCTCCCCCCACCCCTCTGTTTTGAAGCCGTACAGTTCTTCGCCCAGGTCTCCCGGTCCCCTATTCAGGCTGTTCAGAAGCCTGCCGGCGCGGCAGCGGTACGACGGCATGAGCAGGCTGCTGCCGTCGGCTGTGAACCGGCTCAAACCGGTTCCTGACCACCGCAGCGGAGCGGGGCGGCCGTAACATTCTCACGCTGGGTTTTACCTGCCGTGTTTCACGGAGTACGCAAATGCGTCGCAAGAAACTCTGGCAGGGAAGGCGAATTTCCGAAAAAGAGTCGGGTAGGCATTTGATGAAAAGTGGAATTCTGAACCGTTTTAGCATCTTTTCTTTTTCGATCGACTCAAGGTTCAGCCTGCGAATTACCGTCAACCAAACGAAATTTGACACACACACACACACACACCGAGTTTTTGTTCGCCTGTTTTCGTCTCCCATTCATTGGCGCGGTAATTCCTCTGTGCGGATAAGAAGCGTTCGGATTCAGGTGCGGACACTTTAAACCCGACACCAACCTCAAGCTTGCCATTAGCCCCATATTTCATCGATTTGTCGATTAGGAAATATTCTCACTTCATTGGGACAAGGACAACTGAGCAATGAACCCGGCATGAGGGCGCTGGGAACGTTGGCGGTTCATTTAAGCAACGGAGAGGATGAGTCTTTTGCATTAGTTGAATCCGAACATTTTCACCCGTAGAAATTGCAGAGCTTTTCTGATTCCCAGTCCTTCGGATTTTGGCTTGTTGAGGACCAAGATGAAGTGCCTTCCTCGTTTTAATTAGATTTAGACCTGTTTCTCTTTACCCAAAGGCCCTATGCTGAACGCGGTGATGGCTCTCAAGCTAGATACTCTGCAAAAAAAGGAACAAAAATGCCCCATATTCTGCCTTTGCAGAATTTTAAGCAGCGCAAATCACTTAAAAAAACGATCCCGGATAATGCTACCACCCAAATTTCGGTTCCCAAACATAATCTTGAAGCTTTTTAATCCGCGAAAATCGGCTAGTTTGGATGAGAGAAAGGCATGGGCGGATCCCGGATTATATCGAGGGGAGAGACATCCGCATCATGGAGACGCCATAACCTACCAGGTAGGCGCCAAATTCTATGGGGGGGGCAATACTAGCATACTTTGGGAAGCAAATTTCAGAGGCACCATCGACCTTTCAGCGAGGTGCCGTTACCATTTGAGGGGCGCCGAGGATGGGGGGAGGGGGGCGGCAGGTGCCCCTTGCTCTCTGGATCCGCCCAAGGTGAAATGGTAATTCTTACTTTGCTATACGCACATACACCTCTGCAGATATTCAATGTAGAAACGAGTCATCAAGCCTTTCAAAAGTTGACTCGCCACCCGTTCGTCCATCCATCATTTCATTCATTCATTGAAACGTGATCCCTACTCACCACGGTTACTTTCTCGCGCCGGGCTGCAGCCATCTTCAGAGTTGTTTCGCCCTCACACACACCAACGGATGTAACACAGCGCAACACGAGACAATAGTCCTTCTCCTATGATCACCGCTTCCGTCGCACCTAGACCTCTCTAGGTGCAGGGCTCCCAGACCCCGAACGTGTCCGAGAAATCGGAGTAGTAGATAGGCCTAAATCGCTGATTCACCCGAATTTTTTCGCCGTAGACTGACTGAAACACCATTTTGACATATATTACTGGTACGGTGATAATAATAACTGAAGGTAACGCCTGACTGAGATAATCCCTTCGATGCAAAGCGAGAACGTATGGTCTCCGCCCCTTCACTGCCAAGCTGGGATGGAAATGAACGATATTGTTCTCCGCCTCAGCTTATATCTGGTGGCGATAGATGGCAGCAGCTGCGGGGCCGGAAGCTTGTCCTAAAAGAATTGATGATGGATCAGCTAAGTTACGTGGTATTGTGATTTGATGTTTCTATTTAATATTTTAATCACGTGACTACCCATGTATTGCCTTAAAGCGTTTTTTGTGTCACGGTAATCATACAGCTGATCCGGTTTATCGATTGCAGTGTGTCTATTGCTTTGGTCATTGGTGGACGATTGATGACGTTGGGAGTTCTGTCTCGGGGATATGCTATATCTGCTGCGGTCGTCGAAGCTGTATAAGGTGGGCTCTGTAAGTGTTTTTTTCTAATCTTTTATTTCTTTAGAACGTCTGTAATCTCGTAAGGTATTTTATAGCATGCAATACTTCATGATTTATCTTTTATAGCATGCAATCACCTTACCTCATTGGAAGGAGGACACTGTAAGGCTCAAGGGCCGGATGTGGGTTTTAACTCGACGAGCTCAGTGTGTATACTAGTTTAACACTTCAGTCCGATTTCAGATAAATAGAAACTAGTGATCCTTTGGTGATGACCATCACAATGTAACTTAATTTGTATTTACAGAAATGCAAGTGTACCAACTGCGCCTGTCTGGAGGTGGGCCGATTTGAATTGATTTGTTGGTGTAATACCCGATACAGACAAATACACAAATTAAGGACACTTTCAACAACAGGCATACTTGCTGATGTACAGAGAATATTGACATGAGTGTATGAGGAACTTTTAGTGAGACAGATTGTGCTAACAATTCAAGATGCTCAAAATAATGTATTCCTAGATTTAAATTTATAAAAAATTGGAATTGAGATGTTTGCTTATTGCTTATGTATGCGAGGATGCCAGTATGCCAATTTTTTGGTGTGTGCTGGGCAGGGGCAGAAACAGACCCAAGTTTTGGGGGTGCCAAACCCATGTCTGCCTCTCCCCCTGGGGGGAGCAAATATTTTTTTTACTCTACAGGCCTACTTTAAACACCTTTTTTCAGTGCTTGACAGACCTAGTATAAGCTACCTCTCTAAGTACATGATTGCTCTGGGGGGGGGGTGGGAGCAAATATTTTTGCTCTACAGACCTAGTGAAAACACCTTTTTTCAAAAATTTCACTGGCATTTGGGGGCCAAAAGATAGTTTGGCCCCCCTCCAGCACTTTGGGAGCCAGAATGCCTCCCCCTCTCTGCCTCCACCAATGGTGCTGGGAAGGGCCAGGAGACACTATCGTCATGACATAAAAAGTTATATCCTCTGGAAATGCTTAATTATTGTAATATCAAACAGTTTCTACTGCTGCAAGGACAACTTCTCAGTTGTTGAATCCATATTGCATTTTTAAGCAAAATGGCTTTATGTGCAGTCTCATAGTGGCACATTCATAGCTCCCTCCACTTGTGTGCAGGATTGTAGTATTGTATTCCAGTTTAGGGGTGCTTTTCCACCCATTAAGCTGGAAGTGTTTGCAGGCATCTATTTTCTATAACATACTGACTACCTCTACCACCTTTTTCATACCATTGCACTATTATGGTTCACTGGAGTGAGGGAGAATTGGATATGGTGTTTAAGTGTTGGAGGTACTTGCCAGTGTTTAGGGTTACTTTTCTAACTTGAGGGGTGCTCAGGCACCCATAAAGGCATACCATTTACATGCACACTTGTCTGGAAATCCATATATGCGGTTCTTTTGTTGCATGAATTTGCATGAATTTGCAGAGGATTTGCAGCCATGAATTTGAATATCAGATTATATTTCCCATTTGCAGTGAATACATTCCAGAAAGCTAGCCCATCTCATACCTTCCATATCCTCTTGTAATTTGCGTAGAGAGCACACTTATGTAAGGAGTATCTAACATGTGTGCCTCAAGTGCAAAATATGGTCTGCTGTTCATCAGGCTCATGCCATGTGATTATTTCTATGCTTCGCTGGCCTATAGAAGTTGACTAGTACATTGGCCAGGGATAAGAAAGGTGTGTTGTTTTTAATTGTGTCTTGCCTTGTTACTCTATGGCTCAAAGTTTCCCATTCCAAGTGGAAGCCTGATGGAAAATTAAGTTGATGCTCCCTTTTCCTTCCTGTTCTGCTCAGCAATGTCAACTTTTGAGTGCCGCAATCTGAACTTTGCTTATTATATAAATAATTTTGATGATTTTTTTAATCCTTCCCTTACCTATTATACATATTCTTGGCGCCATCTTGCGGAGATGTCAGTCTCGGCCCGAGGAGTATTGTCATGCGGCTTGCTGAGCCGTCATCGTGTTGCTGCCGCCTCTCCCACCAACCCCTTACGCGCCTCCACACATGTGTGCCATTGCTAGGATGGATTGTTTCGTGTATTTTTTTTAACCAATCGCGTGTCACTTTTGATAAATGTACGGTTTCAGATCCTCAAGTGTTTGATAAATGTTTATATCGAGCGGATAGTGATGGTTTTATAAAAAAGGACGAACAGCTGCATGTACATCATTACGCTAAATGTTTGGAATGCTGATTGAAATATGTGTGAGATATTCTGCCCTGTTGCCGTGCCATAGCGAACGATCCGGACGCGACACGACTGGTGATAGGTTCACGCTTGTGAACCTGGCCAAGCGCCCAGTCAGCGGCGCTCCAACGAGTCGACGTGTCTGACTTGTGTCGCTTACTGTGCCTCGAGGCAGCTTGGCACTGAGAATGCTTCTTTCAATTTGGCTCTGAAATCCATGTATCGTATAACGGATGATGGCTACGTAGGGCCCCGCTTAATTCTAGCCCTACCTTACACAATCAGACTATGAGCTGAATGCTGCCCTACTCTCCCTGCAGTCCCGTTTTGCGCTTTTTTATGTCACTTTTCGTGTGTCTCTCTTGTCGATTTCATCCGCTACTGTGTGTTTGAATGTGTCAGTGTATGAGAATACAAATATGTACAGTCCTCCGTTATTGAAATTGCCATGACTAGGCTCGATCGGTTTAGGCAGGATATCTCGCAACCTATGGTGCCTCTAGCTTTACAAACGGGTTCATCGTGTGTATTTTTTCAAGAGCTTTCCAGGGGTCACCATTATTGCTTAATCTGACAGCTGGGTAAGAAAATATTATACAATTGCTGATTTTGCTGCATTCTGACGGGGTAGTCTTCGGTTGACTTGCCACCGCCTCTGATAATCCCTGACCCTCTCGCCCATACCTGGACCACGTGACCTCACAGATGAATGGGCAGTTGGCATTGCGCCAGCTCATTCAACCCTCCCACAAATCTCGTCCTGTCTGAGGGGCACTCGTACTGAAATTGCTCCCACTGTGTTCCTGTGTGCTGAACATCTGGCGTCACTGGCCTGGGGCAGTGCAGTGGCAGATTCACGATTGACTTTTTTGAGGAGGGGTCAAAATCCAATAAGATGGTCACAGGCGAAAAAAACATCAGAATCTCTTTTTGCGGGGGGGTAAATAAATTTTCCCTCCTGATCCGCTTTTTCCTCTTGCAATAGCTCTTCCGTCCTGGATCTGTCCTTGTGCTTGGGTGGCGAAACACATTGGCTGTCACTGGGTGCCGGGTCTCTCATCACATGTCCGTTTATTTAGAGAGGAAGCTGGTAAAATGGCTGAAACAGTGATATAACTTTGTTTGCAGGTTTCAGTAAAAACATATTTTTTAGATAAGCGTCAGAAGAGGGGCAGTGGGAGCCATAGACGGATCCAGGGGGAAAGGGATGCAGGTCCCCCATCGACCCCCCGGCGACCCTAAAATGATCGCAGCACTCCTCTGAAGGAACGATGGCGCCCCCTGAACTGTCACTTCCCACTCCCCCTCCCCCAGGATGCAAAAATCGGCGCCCCGCCATAGGACTTGGCACCACGTGAAATGTTTTGCCGGCCAAAAGTGGCACCCACTTGCCACTAGAAAGTGCCGTCTTTAGTAATGTTTTGGGGCTCTAGCGTCTGGCACAGTTGAGCTAGAATCATTTTTAGGCCCCATTCGCTTCATTCGCTTCATCTCGTCACGGCGAATCTAATTATGTATAACATGACCATACTAGGTCAAACACAATCTCAGTAAGGTCAAGGTCCTGACCTCAGGTAAGGTCAAGGTCCCTCTTTAACCTAGCATTGTCTGTATGCATATCAATCGACTCGCAACAGCAATCCGAACGCAATTGTATCAAAATAAAGGCTGTATCATTATTTCATCCAACGTTATTGACCTAAGCCTGAAAACTGTTTAACCAGCCCCAGATGACCTCTCAGAGGGTACGGGCCAAAAATTGCAACATGAACCTGGAAAAGGGCCAGGGTACTACGATTTGGAGAATATGAAGATATTATCAGATGGACTACACAAATACAGCGCAATTTCTGTTTTTCCATGTATTTCCAATGAAGAGGTCATGGTCCGCAATTGACCGTAGGTCATCGATATGAAAAATCCCGGAATAAATGTTGTAGCACTCGGTGGGCCCATTATGTGGTGTAAGCTTCAATCCGATATATTAACCCATTTCTTGCTTATACTACCTTAAACATTTTTGTTACCTGACCTGAGATGACCCAACCTTGGAATTTTGGGAAAAGGTGCAGAATCGATCAAGGATGAGGTGTGCAAGTACGGCGACGCTTCGCGCCGCCGTTTTTTCGTGCCGCCGGAAAAACCCGAGGGGGTTGTTCAAACACCCCTTCCCGGGGTGGGGGTTAACTGGGGGAGTTCATTAACTGGCCTCTAGACTGACATCACTTGGTGCAAGCTTGGCAGGGCAGTTAGGATAGTCTTTAATAATAATTGTTGGGGTTAGACGACGCTCCAACTCCCAAAGTTATATGGCGTCACCAACTCTCACCCTGTAAGTAATAGGGATTTGGTGCATTAGATCAGCATATTCAGGGGATCTGCCGGGATATAAACCCAAGGAGGTGAACCCGGGGAAGCTGAGCAACAGGATTAGCGCTAGGTTTTTTGCACCCTTTTGGCAACACCCAACTTATCGGAACGATATTCATATCTGATGTTGCAAAATATTACATATTGTTCACAGTATTACAAAAGTCTAGAAGCCTAAACAGCAGCTTCAGCGGCGATAGTGATCGTTGTTGTATGTATCACCAGCGGTAAAATTGGGCAGTGATGGATCTAGCCGGTAGATTGGGAGAGGGGAGTGGGGGAGTAAACATAAGTCGAAAAGCAGAACAAACAGACTTCACTGGGTGAAATATATTTCTGATATTTCTTATATATTATCACATATATTTATTACATATATGTGGCCAGAAAATGCTCGCTTTCGATATCCAGGGATAATTCAGCCAAATACGATCTTAAATATCAAGAGAACCAGGCTCCAATATTCACACTGAAGTTGACTGGCTCTTTTTGAAGTTTATTGGTTCAGTTGAAGCACCAACACCCTGCTTATGAACTTGAAAGGAGCCGGGGAAAAGATCGACAGCTTGGGAGATGGGGACAACATCATGGTTTTGCTGCGAGCTTTTTCGTTCGGGGAGCAAATACGTATTGCCCCCCCCCCACCCCCCAACTTGGGTCCGCCACTAAAACTGGGTACGGTTTGAGGGATCTCGCTGCCACGTGCGATCACAGGGATAGGAGGGCAGTGAATAATGAATGTTTCCCTGATAAAACCACCAACTCGAGAGCTACTACTCTTTGGATTTTAGTGTGACATTGGTTCCAGTTAATGCTGCTGGTAAAAATTTTCGAGGTGTCGCAGAAATAAAAATATATTGCGATAAACGTATTTTAAATATTCTGGTTAGGCGAAACCAGAATATTACCCGGGGGACCTTGTATCCAAAGCCTACGCTGCTCCTTTGACCTGAGAGGGTATATTACCAACAGAAACACAATAGATATTACCATCAAGATATTATACAACAATGTATTATATTACCAACAAAAAGCATGACTTAAATCGGACTGGAAACTTAAATATTTGTGGACCGTGGGTTACAGCTGCTGGGGGAATGAACTTATTAACCCAACCTTTCGTTGTAGCTTAACCCTCGCCCCACCGGGGGGGCCATCGATGGCCCCCTAAGGTTTTTCCGGGATAGCAGAAAAACGACGAGGCGCAGCACCGCGGTTGAGGGCTCTACCTCTCACTGCATCATTTTCCCATCATCCCTGAAATTTTTACCCCGGGTCACCCAAGGTCAGGGTCACCAGACGAGGTCAACCAAGGTCACCTCACTTCACCTTTAGAGCTCTGTAAGAGCTACATTTCAAAGTCGATCGATTTGAAACTTCCTACACTTCATGACCCCTCCAGGGTCTACAAGGTGTATATCCGGGATTTTTCGATTTCGTGCCCTGAGGTCAGGTCACGAGGCGACCTCTCCCATTGGAAAAGCATGGGGAAAAGCTATTTCATGATATAAAAGCCACAAAAATGATTGCAAATACTCAGACTGCTCAGAACAACGTTTTTGGACACCCTTTCACGGATCCCAGGGGTCATACTTGCCCTTTGACTTTTCCAAGGTCATCCAAGGTCACCAGAGGTCAAAAACAGTATTTTGACAATAACTTTTGACCTAATTGAGCTAGAGCGGTGAAACAAACACCATCGTGTTTGTCTTATCACTGGCTTTCATTTGATATACGGCAAGGTCACTTTTTGACCTTTCGTGACCTCAGGTCATATTAGGTCACGAGGTGACCTCTGGCGGTCAAACCACTGGCGGGAGGTCTTTACGTTCCACATAGCGGAAAAAGTACTGGCAATTTGCCATCAAATGTACTTTTACCAGGCCTCAATAGCTCTAATGACATAAGAGTTATGCCCAGTTTGCTTAATCATTGCATATTTGAGTGAAAATAGCCGATCTTGACCTAATTTGACCTCTGGAGGTCAAACCATTGACCTGAGCACTAAAACATGCGAAGTAATTTCTTACTGAATTTACGCGAGCTTTCTATTGCACTTTGCAGATTTGCGCTAACGCCCATATTTTCGGAGTTAGAGGGGGGGCCATCGATGGCCCCCCTCGGTGGGGCGAAGGTGGCGCCGGACCCCCGGTGGGGCGCGGGTTAAAACGCATAGATAGCACCAAAAAAATTATCAAAAAGTTGTGTTTTTGTGAACTGAAAAATATTTGTATAATGGTTAACAAAAAAGCTTGATTGTCTAGGACACATAGATACTCGTTGGGACGGAATTGAGATGTTTCAAACTACGACACCTCCTTTGATAAGTTTAGGACCTTCCGAAAAAGTTAGTAATAAAAAAACTGAACAATGACAGGTAGTGTGAAAGCTCCGATTCTGCAAATTTCGATAAATGTTTGCAGGGAATAGATAGATAGATAGATAGTGTTTGCTTAACCTCAAAATTTCACAAGGGACCCAAGAGGAAAATTAGTGTTAAGTTGGACCGGTTTGGGCTCAGCCCAAGATATTATCCGTATATTGTTTTGGGACTTTATTGAGTTTAAATATTTAGTCCTCGATAAGCTTTTTTAGAACTCCCGCAGCCTAATATTGAACCGCTTGGGCTAAAGGGTGTTTTAAGCTCAAATTCTGCGGAGGTATCATCGATGCAATCCTTCGAAAGCCTAGCTGGCTCAGAGAGGCCCCTAGCTATCGTGCACCCTCAGCTGTCACCATTGGTATCTGTATTGGTTTTTGTCACCCGGAGAAGAGACGCATAAACATTTATCATTATCTTGGTAGGATATTGTACGTAATATATAGAAACATATATACATATCTAATTTTTGGGGTTTATCGACACACCAAATGCTAGTGTCATATGGCGTCGCCAACTTTTTTTTGTTGACAAGATATCCCGGGAGCCAGCTTGCTCCTTGTTCAGGGAAACCGCTGGGCCTTGAACCTGGGTCGGCTGCGCGAAAGCCAGATGCGCAGACCATTCAACTGCCACGCCGCTACCATTTAATTGAAGTTGAAGACATCCCTTCATCTGAACACTGATCTATTTCAATCAGGGTATTTTAAGCTGATGACCATTGCTGGTTGGCAGCCCCTACCAATGGTCCCCAGCCCTTGGAATTTTCCCCTCACTGTAAAACAGTACCCTTCTAGCTCGAAATACCTGAAGGCCTTTTTCCGTTTGGCAAGGGCTAGTGCGACCTTTGATGAAGGTCATTATGAACACATAACCTGACGAGCAAGGCAAGGTAGGAAACCGAGGAGCCCAATAAAGAAACAATAGCTCTTTTTCAATTAATATAACGCTCGCCTTGTACCCATCTCCCAGCAAGATGAGAGTTAGCGACACCATACAGCCTCAACAGCCAGTGTGTTGTAAAAACCCCAAAGCTGCTTTGAACCCATTTTCTTCCCTTTTCTGCTAAAATATGAAAACAGGCAAGACCTGAATGTGTGTATTTTACCCTGGATACATGAGCAACGAGAAAACAGTGGGATAAAATGCAGGCAGTATATCTGATTCAAATTTCGAAACATTCTAAATAAATGTGAGCATTCAGCACCTATGAACATCAATAGTTTTAGTCATTTGTAATGTAGTGACAGGTTTCAGATCCTTCTCTCATGCATTTACCTACAATATTTTGTGTGATTGAGACCCCATTAGTCAAACAACACTTTTTCATTCTTCATTCTTAAGGAGGAAATAAGGAGTCTTGACGATGTGGCGTGCATGAATTGTAGCAAAATATGTTAATCATTTTCAATTTAATCGTTTTCTGGTCCATAAGTCCTGATTAACATATAATACAGAATTATTTATTTATTTTGCATCATAATTGTGACAATAATATCAGCATAACTCACAACAGGAACAGATACCCATGAATAGGCACATATGTTAGACCTGATAAATAATTTGCATTCAAACTGGCCCAACAATCCCAGGCCATTCCATTGATAAGCTAAGTAGAAAATGTAAAGGAAAATATATGCCTACATACATAAATTGAATCGCCTTGGTGCTCTTCTCGGCCCCATCCTCGTTTTTTGGCGAATGATTCGGAACCGATTTCAGTGAGAGACTCGTCGCCTTGCACCACTTTATGGTTGTCAACCTGACAACTTATGGCTGTAAATTGATTACAGTTCAGGTCGGCTGAACAAGTTTTAATGTGATTTCCACGCCCATGTGAGGCAATTTTGTTAATCTTTGATACGGACGACAAAGTCAGAGAAAAACGCGACTGCTATAGCAGGCCCAGTTAGAGTTTCGTCCTCATTCAAATGTTCCTTGAAATAAAAATTGCCCATATTTCGTCTAGGTATTTTGAGATCAATTCAATAATGACGCTATCAGGGACCACCTAAGTTCATATTTTCGAGCTTGTTTGTGTCTATATCTTTAGACCAAGACGGCAAGGAGCTTTCAGCGCCATTCCTATTTATTGTATCACCTTTGACTCCTGAGTTAGCATGAGGATGATGATGGTGATGATCCTGAGTCAGCAAGGGGAGAGAGCTGGACTGGCCCCCCACGTCGCAGTGGGTGCGAAAAGAGGCGAGCCGGTATCTGGCTGACTTACTTGGCTTTTCCCATTACTATCCCTTGCACCTGACTGAATTCAGCCTGATCAAATTTAATTGGAACCGTCCTCACCCTCGCCCCGGTGGAAGTGTCTCAGCACCCTCCCTCAGGTTTTTCCAGCCATACATAAAAATGCTGTGACGAAGCGCCGCCGTACTTGGCGCACCTATCCGTAATTAATTCTTTTAACCTTTTCCGAGATTTTTAAGGTTGCCTCATCTCAGGTTAGGTCAACAGTGCAGGTCAAGTTACCTCACCTCCAAAAATTTTAAGATAGCATAGGTAAGAACGTGGTGAATCTGTCTAACTAAA